>JAIPRM010001412.1:0-38375 GCA_025469315.1 Stegophylla sp. TES_Ste_2020
TAACTTCCTTCGTTCAGAATCGTTTTACTGAAGAAATGATTTATCGTTTCTTTAAAATATAATACGCCCGTCAAGAGAATACCACCTGTCGTGCGAAGTACACCCATCGTGCGAAGTACACCCATCGAGCGAAGTATGTCCGCTTTTTTTGTATTTTAATCACATACTAACTTTTCTATGTCAGCTTCTGTTTCTTGTTGAACTTTTGGAATATTTTTATAAATTTGTGTGAGCATAAATAATACGAAATCCCACGTCATGACATAATATATTTACTAAACATTTATTTTTGATTTTCGTATTTATAATTTAGCTCAGTGATTTTTAACTAATGTGTCACGTGTCACGACACACTACTGTGCCGTGAAATTAACCAGGTGTGCTACGAGAAATGTCTGATATTTGTGATTATAATAAAATGATTATATTTTTGTCAATCGTGTTCGTACTGTTGGCGAGTTAAATGTTAATTCGATTAATAATAATATTTGTTATGATAATTATACTTGTATTTTTAGTTTATTTTACATAAGTTCTCTTCTCTTTTTTTTTTTCTAAAGCTAACATCCTAGTAGACAATTAATCATTCAAATTATTACACCAATTGATAAAAATGTGATTATTAAATTGTGCAGATTAGACAATAAATGTGTATGCACATTACACACTGTTCAGTTTACAGTTTTAAGTCAGCTGGATGTCTTGGCACGTTGCGATGGCTAATGCCCTCTTATGGTTACCAAAGTGGTTGTTATTGTCAAGTAAAGTGTTATTTATTTATTATTTTTTTTTTTTTATGGGGGGAGGAATACCCATGATTAAAAAAAAATATTCTATCATTTTTGATCATAACTCTATGAAAATTTAAACATAGATAATAATATGAAAAACATTTTAGGCCAAAAAAATTTTGAAAATGTAAAAAAAAATTGAACGTTTTACTGAGTTTTTTTTCTCATTTGATTTTTTTACCTTTATGTATTAAATGAAAAAAAGTAAAGTAAAGTAAGTTGTTCTTACCTTACTTTACTTTACTTCTTAAATTTAATTTAGAAATTACATATTTATGGTATGCAAATGACGCCCCTGATCGAATAGATGATAATTGAACATCTAACTCACGGCTGTCTCGAGTTTACTTGAATATAAAATTAAACAATTTTTATATCCGTTTTGAATATTTGAGAAAATTCAATTAAAAAATAATTTTGAGTGATATTATTTTGTTCTTTGTAAAAGTATACATTGCGTCCTAGTATGTTTTGACAATTACAATAGCTTTTTTTCTATTAATAATTTTTAACTTTTTTTAAATAATTATTTCAGTATTGCACAACAGTAATAACGAATATTGTTTTTTTAGGATCCAAATTTTCAAATTCGAAATTTTAAACCATACTATAAAATTTTAAAACTGTAGTTTTAAAAAAATTCAAAGTAGCAAGTTTGTGAATTTGATTTATAAAAATATTGATGCTTAAATCTCAAATAAAGATTAGGTAATGCATTAATTTTTTACAATTTTGTAAAGTATGCGAATAATATAATATTATTGTCAAATAAGTCATAATATCACTAACTGACATATACTATTACTATTATTATGATGCATTTGACAAAATTATTATATTATACGCTAACTTAAAAAAATATTGACAAGCATTTATTCTGCGTAAGTCACCCGGTCATATAAATCCCCTCAGTCGTTCGTTCAAAGAAAACACACATGCCAACCATCTAGATTCTAGAAGTAAGTACAATCGTAGGTGATTCAATCGAATGTACATTTTCGGAACAGGGGTTTAGTTTTTAGTCATTTGTGGGTTTACCTAAATCCACAACGAGCAGTACATTTTATTTTGAAGTAAATTCTCTCAGATAAAATGTGCATTAACGTATACTTTAATCTGGCTTATTTAATGAAAGTCTCAAGTTTTTATAAGGAAACTAGATCAACCGGTGTCATTGTCGATTAATTATGTCGTCTATACTCGTAAAGATAATTATATTTCTATCAATAAATCTAAATCTAAACCAAAGTCCTCTATATATCGAAATCGGTGAAAACATATCGTTGTCCAACTATTGAATAAATATATAAAATCCATACTTATACATCATTATGGCGAAAACCCACTTGTACACAAACTCACACGTGACTGCGCTACCACGTAACAAATTACTAATTTTCTCGAAGAGAAAACCCGATTGATTCGTTAATTATGTATAGGTATTGAATGATGAAATGCGTGTAATAAAAATAAAAAAAAACAGTAATTTTAGCGGAAAATATAAATATTTATCAAAATGAACCACAAATTAGCTCAAAGAAAAAATTATTATCTTTGTAATTATAATAAAATAGTATCTCATAATATATGTTAACTATGAAGTATTGGATACTGCAGTGACAGTAATGTAAATGACGTATATTGTTGCATAAACTTTAGAATGTAGTAGATTTTATAGATTATATTTTATAAATTTGAGAATTATGCAACAAGCAATTGATTGTACCAAGTAAAACTGCTATATTACTTATTTGCATTATGCTTTTAAAATCAAAAATAATTATACTTCAATTGTACTTATAAATGAATATTTAATAATTAAAGAAAATTAAAGTAAAGTAAAGTTAAAACATGTGAAATAAAGTAAAGTAAAAATATAGGCAAGAAAACCGAATATACTTCGCACCACAAGTATTTTTTACTCCTCGGGGCAGATACTTTTGGTGAGTATGTTGTTTATTACGACTATTATTGTTTTTTATATTATGCACTTTTTTTGCCCAGAATCATATTATTGAAGAGATAATTTATCGTTTCTTTAAAATTCAACCCATCCACCAAGAGTATATGACCTGAGGAGCGAAGAATACCCGTGGGTACGAAATGTGTCCGGCTTTTTAATTCTGATTCCGAAATAGTCAATGTATAATTTTTTTAAAATTTTTAAATATTTGAATCAAATTTATGTAAATTAAAGAATGAAATTTGGAAAAGACATCTGATTCATCTGAAGTAGACATAATAAAAAATTAAAATCAGTTTTCAAAAGTCTTATCGTATTATTAGATTGATCGATATGATTGACAAAATATACATCTAAATCGCTATGTTACGTTTGTGAAAGACAGAATCAGGAAATCGTCGCTTTCAATCCCCTTAAGAGTTAAATAGAAATGATATTAGTGAACACGTCAAAGCTTTGATAAATTTTAACGAATTATTTTAAAATATTAAAATCCACCTATTCAAATATAATCAATTAAATTATGTTTCAATAATTATTCTTTTTGTGGCATTTAATGAGAAGTAACGTTTGATGAGTTGAATTTATCAGCACATTGTATTTAAATGAGACTATTTTTTTTACATAAAATTGTTTATTAATTATGATACTTCAAT
Source organism: Stegophylla sp. TES_Ste_2020 (assembly GCA_025469315.1). Lineage (NCBI taxonomy): Eukaryota > Metazoa > Arthropoda > Insecta > Hemiptera > Aphididae > Stegophylla > Stegophylla sp. TES_Ste_2020. The sequence continues at coordinate 3,411 of JAIPRM010001412.1, forward strand.
TGTTATTCAGTATTAGTTTAGCGATAAAATTTAATCAAACTTTTGAAAAAAACCTATTTAAAATATTTTTGTAAGTAAAAATCGAGAAAAATTGGGCTAAAATATATATTTATATATATGATGCTGAAAAATTAATCAGATTATACCTCTTTTTTTTTTCATAAACCATTTTTCAGTGGTCTTGGTCTTGGTCATAAAATATCTTCATAGAATACCTTAGTCTATAAAAAATTTAACTTATCGTAGTTTCATAAAAAAGGACCGTACTAAGTTCAGTTTAAACGGAAACTCTTATACCTCTGTTGGGGCTTCATACAAAAAAAGACCGATGGTTCTGGCAGCATTTACTGTCCATTTGTCCGGACCGTGTCTACAATAAAGGTTGATTCATAAATTCATAACTGGAACCTTGACTTTTCGACTGGACCGACTCATTCTCATAAATAAGAAAAATACGAGATACTTAATTCGATGTAATAGATTTAACAGCTAGAATGTAATGCAGATCCTTTTATAAATGAACGACCTACTAAATCCAAACAGATATATTCGGTTTAATCTTTTGTGTGTAATAATTCGATACATAAACGCTACATCGGGCAGCGGAAGAACTAATTACCTGCATGTAATATAAATGGTGGTTAACATTAACATGTATATACAATTGTACCTATCTATCCAGAACACAGCACAAATTACATTATATGTAGAGATATGCAAATCTGCGGGTAAAGTGATTTATAGTGAAATATACACAAATAATATTTGCATAGTCCTGCAAACAGTCGAAAGTAAATTTAAAGAAAAATATTAGTAAATGTTTTTGTTAAGAAATATAGATTTAACAATATTATAATTAATTTATCACCACATAGTATTTATTGATGTTATAATGATGTTCGTGTTGCAGTTTATCCCGAAACTAAATTATTTTAATTGTTTAAATTTTAGATTCTAAATGAACTGAAGAAACTAGTGTTTTTACAGTGATGTTCATTTTTTTTCTTCTTTTTTTTATTGTTTTTTTCTGTAAACACTTTTTCATATAGATTTGTTCAAGAGATTCGATCATTAACTTTTTGAAACGGGATTTGCCTCTAGCTGGTACTTTAGAGAGTTCATTTATCGAATTTCTCAATTCTTCAATTTTTTTGAAAAAAACTACCTAAAATTTGACGAAAAAGACTCGGAAATCATAATTTTCAAACCCGAACTTTATGAAAATTTAAACATAGATAGACAATAACATAATAAAGATTTTTGGCGTAAGAAAATTTTGAAAATGTGAAAAAAAATTATGGACATTTTTCCGAAATTAAATTTTTTTTTCTTTATTTATTAGATAAAAAAAAATGAAGTAAAGTAAAGCAAATTAAAGTAAAGGAAAGGAAAGTATAGACAAGAAAGCCGGACATACTTGCTGAAAAATTTGAAAAATGATCTCTCTTAAATTACCATCTGGGTATGATTTCGGGTCTATAAAATTACTGATTAAAACTTTTGGACAAGTATTTCCATTGGCGCAACTAAGATAACATTTTTTTTTTTGGGAGGGAGGCTAATATGTTTATTTGATTGGTTTAGCTTCCCAAAAGGCATTAACGTTATTGCGCCTATGAGTATTTCTATACGAAAAAGTGTTTAAAGAAGAATAAATAAATAAAACATACAACATTATAAAAGCATAAGCTTCTTCGCTCCACTCGGAATCTAATAAATATCATTGTAAAAACACTAGTTTCTTCGCTCCACTCTAAATCTAAAATTTAATAACCGAGTTAACTTCATTATACATGAAAAAAATTATTATATAAAAAACCTCAAATATTGCAAGAAGTAAAATATTTTGAGTTGTGATACGTAGTTTTAATTTTAACAATTATTGATAGTAATTTAAGTTACATTCTAATGGCATAATTACTTTGAAAATGATTGAGTGCTCGCTAAATTTTGTAACAATTGAGTGATAATTATATGCTGAATGTACATAAAAACGAAACCCGTAAAGAAAAAAAAAAGGTCATAATATCCTTGTTAAAAAATAAGAAAATAAACTGAACATTCAAAAAATCCATACAAAATATATGTTCACTAGTTAATATATTAAGGTGATTATTAAGGTCAAAATGCTTGAGGAAGTAAATTTGATTTGCGTGTATTTGCAATTTGACCTGAAGCCATTGAATATAATATTTATAAGTTTTTTTATTTTATATTTGATTTCCATCTTACCGATATGCTATTATAAATAATAATAAATCAATAAATAAGTAAAACGTTGTTTATTACTATACTTTATACGTGCTGAGTAGAGATTAAAGAAAATATAGATTTATAAATATCATTTTCTTCAGATTACACAAATAAAGTAAACTCTTGGTGTAACATCGATAATTTGAAATTCTCGGTATAGTTATTATTATTTTATGAGGTTATTAATTTAATTTATAAGCCATAATAAACTAATATGTATTAACAATATTTTCATAAATGTAAGAAAAAAAAATAATTCGTATCTTTTTTACTATTGTCTACAGTGTGTCCGTAGCAAAGTACCATAATATTATTATTCATACATTTAGGCTTGTATTATACTTTTTAATTTTAAGGAACATTGTTAAAATTTACATATGAGCTAGTTTAAATATCAATTAGTTAACCTTTCTTTATTAGACGCATACTTTCAAATATAGACGTTTTCCGGTATTTGTTTTTGCAACTCTCGATACAGATTCATTATTATGAATCTGTAATTTTATTAAATTAAATATTATTTAATTATTGATAAATCGAGTTAACCAATTTGTTAATACTTATTGCTATTTTTAATATTATTTAATTTTCTTTACCTTTAATTATTAATTTAGAGGTATTATATCCTGAGCTTTGGGCCTAGTGTATATTTATATGTTTTGAGTAGTGGACTATGTAATAGTGTGAGTATAAATAATAATAGTAAAACGAAAAAGGCCAACAGAAAGAAGGGTCTACCGGGATTTGATTGGTATCCTAGTGAGCCTATCCACTCTTGACTATAAATTTACGTATCGCATATTTCATTTTATAATATAAAATAATTTTTTATCTGATATTAAACACTTAACGTTAACTTATAAAAAAAGTTACATTACACTAAAAAAAGATAAATTACTGTAAAAAGTTGTGATTCGATTTTAGATTCTGAGCGATAGCGAAGAATGTATTTTTTCTTTGTATTTATCACTTGGCCTGTCCTAATAAAACTGTCTAGTTTCACCTATGATTATCACATTAATTATTGTTTTAAATTTAAAATTTTTCTATGTACTATTTTAGGAATAATGTGTACAACTGATATACACATTATATTTATACACAAATTGTGTATTTCCTTGCATTATAAACACACATTTTATTTATTAGGCTCTGATTAGCATATTATAATTACAGTGATTCCACGATTTATGACAATACTTATATTATGGTCTCCAGAGACGATGTTGGAAAATTCAATGATGCTGGAAAAAATAAATTGGAGAAGAAATATTATATGTTAATATTTTATACACATTTTAACGATCAAGTATGATGGCATAAAATATATTCGGAGTTTCTCGTTAGTTTCGTTTCCACACAACTTGATATCAAACAGTAATCGAATATTTTTTTTACGCTATTACTCTTATGGTTGTCGGATAATCTTATTTTATCAAAGAATAAATTAAAAAGTTTCAAACGTTTGGTTTGGAAATTTGAGCCTTTCTGTTGGTTTAGTAGACTCGCTTGTAATAAATATTAATATTCGAAATTAAATTTAAAATAAACTTTTACAAAAAATGAAAAATAAAATAAAATTTTTTAAATTAATTATTGTACGTTGAGAAAATAGAAAAACCACATAGTACCTTGTACCTATATTAGTTTTATTTGAATATTTAGTAATTTAAATACAACAAATTTCAATAAAAATATATATACTGCTTTTAGATTACTACCAGACCAATATAACCTCTTAAACAGTGGCATAAACTAGGGGTAGCACGGGGTCACACTTGTAATCTCAAAAATAATGTCGGGGTTGCAAATGTATATTTTTGCAACCTCTTGAAAAATATTATACAAATATCAATCTAAACATGGAGTTCACATAAAAATTATGATTTTAATGCTTCAAAATTTGTAAAATTGTACATATATAAATATATATATACATATATATTTTTTTGTAATTTAAAAGAGGTGATGTGGGGTGCACAAGTTTAATTTTTTATTTATTTTTGCAATCCCTTAGAATTTGCCAAATCACGCCACTGCTGTTAGGTTATCCATTTGTATGATGGTAAAATTTAATTGTTTTCATAATTGTATTGCAGGGATAAGAATAATATGAGATAGTTAAATATTTGCTGTATTATTTATAAGAACTTTAATTTTAGTTATCACTGAGCTGATAAAATCAAAACTTAAAAGTTGCGGACAAAATTTTTTTATACAAGCATGTATTTTAATATCATTTGACTAAAAGTACTTAGTATTTCTAAAATCTAGAATTTAATTTAATACTAATACCTAATAATTAGTTTCAATTTTATTATTGTAACTGTTGTTAAGTACAATAAATTTGCAAAACATTAGAAACCACTTTTAAATAAATTATTAGCGAAATATAGGTAACTATAATATTGGATGATTTAGAAAATTATTTATGTAGTGTGTAGATATTTCTAATATAATACAATTATACGTGTAAGTATACCTATATATTATAATATATTATACTCACTTTTTTATTCAATTCTTATCAGAGTAAAATAAAATTTGGTTTTACTAAAGAGTCAGTGTATATTTTGGTACTAGTTTTAATACATATATATTAATTGGAAATCAAAAAAAATTACATAAATGTTAAAACATAATGATAGCATATTATAATGAATGATACATAAAGTTTAAACCAAAGCTGGTAAAAATATAAACCTTTAGTCATTTTGTTGGATTTCTACAGTAATTTTAAGTTCAAGGTTAGGTTACAATTGTGATCATTAAGGTGTTACCAGGTTACCTACTAAATTAGTGCCTAAATGTTTTATTTAAAATGTCACTAACATATTATAATATTATCTCGAATTCGAAAAATAATAGGGGTTTTGCCGGTCATTATAATTTTAAAATTAGATAAGTAATTTATTAAATTTTCAACAAATTAAAAAAAAAAAAAAATAAGACACACAACGAGTATTTGCTGCACCCTGCAGGATCTAAAATGGTCTTGGTGGGTATTACTCACATTATGAATAGATTCCACGATTTAATGTAATAATAGTGCCAAAACTATTTTAAACTTCTTCTTTTTTAAGAATGACATATATTTATATCAAAAATATTTTTCTGTTTTTATTACATGTTGGCGTTTTAATTCGGTAATTATAATTACGTTTTTTTTTAAAAACACGATGGATGACATTATAATACTACGTTGTATTGCAATAACATAGGTACTAATAATGTTAATACTGGAGTCACTTTGTAAGTTGTTAGACATAATTTTGTTTGTATTTAATTTAGTAACCGAGATTTCCATCATAATTAACAAGAGTTAACTATTATTATAAAACGTGTTTAATTTGCAAAACAATATTGATTTTTGTTATTAGTATGATACACATACACATACTACCTATATAGGAACTTCAATCAAGTATACAATATTGAATAACTTACAGATATATTAATTGAAATTAGTTAGTTATTGACCAAATACCCGACATTTTCAAATTTCGATAATTCCATTTAAGTTTTTTACAACCGTATTATAACTATATTGTTTATAAATTCGTTTAAATTGAAACTCCCAAATTGTGGGAAAATTGAAAATTGAGAATTTAAAAAATTACCTCCAAAAAGTACCTATTTGAGGAAAATTCAGATTTAAAAAGTTGCTGGTTAAAATTTTTGGACAAGTATTTATCTCTACACGAAAAAGTATACAAATATAAAACAAAAAAATTATATCATTGTAAAAATACTAGCTTTTTTGCTTCACTCTAAATCTAAAATTGCACATTAATTAATATTATTATACAGTATATAAAGTAATTGAAAGTCAGTAGTCCTAATTCTTGATTTAAAATATATATTGAAAATATTTTAACGCAGTTTTCTTTTATGAAATAAATGAATAATTATTTAACTTTCACCTTGATTTACAATAAAAAAAAATATAAATAGTACATATTCTGTTTGAATTTTTTTTTTAAATGCCTATTTTATCGAGTTGTATAATAATTAGAAATACATTTTATTGCTTATGAGTTATGACAAATAGACATTATCGTATTCATTATTGTGAAATAAATAATAATAATAGAAAAAAAGAATAATATAGAAATTTCTCGTAGCACAACTGTGAATTTTTTAACACTATGTGTGGTAGATCACTACGCGTGAATTTAAATATTGAATTAGTTTTGTAACCGAAGAGAAGTTATTTAAACATTTCAAAGTATATTTTCTGATCAAAACGCCGACTAAATAACGAAAAACCATATCAATATAAAACTAATAGCCCTTTCGTTCCACTCGGAATCCTAAATGTAAACGGTTTTTCATTTACGGTTAAACAATTTCGTAAACATACCGCGACGATTGTATTTCCTGAATTTCTGCCAGGTATAGATGTAAACTTTTTTACGAGCACACAACGTAATAATTACTAAACATGAGTGCAATTTATACATATATATATTCACAATTATTACTGTATAATAATATTAAAACTTTCATCTCAATGAGTTGGAATGGTGATTATAAATTATTAATAACAAACGAAATTTGCCGTACATAATAGGTACCAAAATATTATTTGGACAGATAACCATTTATATTTTAATGGTTTGAATACATCCATATCATCATGATACACATTAAATTTTTATTTATTGAAGTGACTTTAAGAGATTTTTAAAGATGATTCTAATTGAGGTTTATACGTTTAGTTTCCCACAACGTATTATAAAAACAAATCGCATGGTAGTTATTTATTTTTGTTTTATTAAAAATTAAGCGAATGAGTGTATTTGTTCCAAATCATTTGCAACATAAGCATTTAAATTCCATAATTTAATTAGGTTTAATTACGTATGTCACGCCAACTTATTATAACAATATTTCTTTTTATTTCGTCGTAATTTGGTTTATATATCATAATTTTTAAACTGGAAATTCGATAAGACTATCAAGAAATCAATTTTTAAGTTAGATGTATATTTTAATTTACATAGGATACCTGACAAGTAATAATATTTAAATTAAATAAAAAAGATGAGAATGTTGGTATAATTTAGTATCTCAGAATATACGTCGTAGGTTAGTTACTACTCTAATATACTGAAATAATAAATTTAGGTTCTGTAATTTATAAAATTTAATCAGATTCATTAACAAAACCCTATTCCAAATGTAATAATAAAATGATATATTTATTAAAATTATTAGAATTATTACTATTGTGGTAATTAAAAAAATATCTTCCGTGAAGTGTAACCGTTTTAGTTTATTAAATACATAGTTTGAAAATTAATTTAATATTTAATTTGTTTTTAATTATAGATGAGATGTAAGTTGTAACAATAGTTTCAAATTTCTATTTTATATGCATTAAACCCACTAATGAATAATGAAGTGCAGATAATTAGATTAAAATATTTAGTAGTTGAACATTAATAACGGTCGTGTTGATGTGCGTATTTTATTTCATAATTTCAAGCTACATTTAGGGGAAATTAATCATCAAGGTTTAATCCGATACTTGGAACCCACAATAATTAAACATGTAATTCGGATTTAGTATCTTTTCATTATATGTATAATTGATATCATGCAAGTTGGACAATATTAATCCTATATCATAGTCCATAGAGTGAATTTCTAATCTAACACTTTTCAAATCATTTATTACTATTATTATTATTGATATTATTATTAACTATGACTTGAATTTAAATAAAAAAAATAGCATGTTGATTAAAAAAAAAAAAAATTAATAATTATTAGTTTTTACATTATTATTAATAAAAATAACAAAACAAATTGCATTCATATTTTATTAAAGCATTTCTTGCTTAAAAGTAATACTATTTTATAAGCACAGAGCCGTCATAGAAATTTTCGGGGTTGGGAGCAAATTAACATGGAGGCCTTTCAACCATCTTACACTAAAATGAAAACTTACTGAGATTTATAAAGTTTTTGCAACTGTATTATTCCAAACCGTAATCAACCAAAATAATTAAAATTCATGTATTGAATTACTATTTTCTATCACTATTGCATTATTATTGGGTATATCAAGACTTTAAGGGGCTCCTAGACATTTTCCAACAATGGGGCCCGGGGCAAAATAGTCCCGTTGCCCCTCCCTCTGAACGGCCCTGTATAAGCAGGTATCTAATGTGATATTTTTTTCTTTAATTTAATGATGAATTTATGAATCAAAGTTATTTTAGAAAAACTATAATAAATTTAAAAACTGAAAGAGTTGAAAGTTGATAAAATTGAGTATTGGGTGAAAAGCACTTTTGTGTTTGAAATAAAACAAAAACCTATGTTATTACCATGGTATGTGAACTATAGATACATGTTACTATATTAGCATTAAATATTTAGTATTTACTCGTTAGGTGAAATTTACTAGAAGTAAAGTAATGATAAAAGATTAAATTTAATATTTATTGTCAATAATAATAATAATAATAATAATAATAATAATACTGAACTTTAATTTTATAATTTATTTATTCTATTTAAAAACATAATTTTTATATATTTTAATGATTATAATTTATGTTATATAATTTAATAGTAGTATAAAGGTATAAAAATAAATATCTCATTTTCGTCTTTTGTCACAAATTTCCACAGTAATTAATTCACCCCTTATTAATAATGAACCTGTAATTGTTATTACATAATTTTAAGAAAATTATATAAGAACAATAATATATTATACATCACTAAAAAAATGTATAGTCAATATTACACCGTACTGACAATAAAATTATTATGAAGTTAATATTTTATAATATTAAAAGGTACTTATTCTTTGAATTTAGTGCTGGAGTTCAAAATTGAAATAGATATCTTTAAATAAAATTTTGGTTATTCTCGAACATCCATATATTTTATAATAATTATATGAACGAAGGCGTTTACAAGTTATACAAGTAATTACGTATATTGGATATTGTATTTCATTAATATGTAAATAACAACTTTGAATCGTGCACCTATTTAAAAATATATTTATGAATAGAAAAGGATGAATTTGAATAAAAATAATGCAATTTAATTTATACTGTGCTTAATTTAAAATTGATATTTTATCTAATTACTGTTCTAATTCCAATAGGTACTATGAATTTTAGAAACCAAATAATTTGTACACATAAGTTACTAAAATAAATATATATTAAACATATATATATATGTATATATATTTTAGTTGAATAATTTTTTCTAATAGTGTATAAAATGTGTCATATGAAAAAAGCTTATTATATGTTAATAAAAGTATAGTACCTACCCATGAAAATTAAATGATTTGGTTTGATTCATTATTCATTAGTATTATATTAACTAATTAAACTGGTATTTTCCACTGAAATAAGTTTTCGCACAATCTACAGGTATATTAAAAATATGCATAATTCATCCATTACAAAATAATATCTAAATTTCAATTATTTTCATATTATCTTGGTAGAAATCACAATTCTATGTGTAATGCTTTTTTTTTTCTGTAAATCAAGACCACACTTTTCACTAGAATAGATATCAAGTTCACACTATAATTTTACTGCATAAATATATTTCGTTAATTTATTTTGCAAAGAGAAAAGTATCGTCGCTCTTAACACGATACACAAGTAAATTATTTAGGTCAATTTAAGGGTGATTTGTTTTAGAGTAAGTTTATGACAAAACTGTCAAATAAGTTTGTTGTGGACGTTGTTGAAAACAATTACTTGCGAACAGCAAATCCCTTTAATCATGATAGACAAAAGTCCACAAAACTTCCCGAACTTTAGACTGATTTCTAGTAATGACTACTATTTACTAAGTTTACCTGTAGGTTAATTTCACTATTATCTTTAAAACATTATTGATAATTTATACTTACGTATGTGGTAATCGTTTGACAAAAATATGTTCAACTTTTAATCGAATTACTAAGTTGTCTACAGTGGTGGTATGATAGATTATTACAGCATATGCCAAATTATTAACGTAATAATTAGAGTTAATTGATAGATTTTATTATTATTAGGTTGTGGTGGATATTTATTTTTAGATTTTGATTGGAGTGAAAAAGCTAATGGTTTTTTAATCACGTCGTTTCTTCTTTTTTCTTATTTCCATATATTAAATACTGGGTGGAGAAAAGAAGCTAGAGTTTTTGCAATAATGTTTTTTTTTTTTTTATTAACACTAAATTTGATTCTGTATAGAAATACTTGAACAAAATATTCAAAAAGCAACTTTCAAAATCAAAATCTTCCACTAGATGGTAGTTTTAAAAGGTAATTTTTCGAAATTCTTAATAGTTTTCTTAAAATCTGAACAAAACTACTCAAAATTTGAAAACGCCTTTAAATATCTTTTTCAAATCTAATCGCTTTGGAAATTTAAAAATAGATAGACAATAACATGAAAATTGTTTTAATGTAAGAACATTTTTATTTTGTGGATTTTTTTTTCTAACACTTTTATTTTCATAAAAAATATTTTAGATTTTGAGCAGAGCTTATGAATTTATAATGATACTTACTTTTTTTTTTCCTTCTGTGAATAGTGAATACTTTAGCACACATAAATACTAATCCAAAAGCTTCAATCAGCCAATTTTTGAATCAAAATTTGGCTCTAGATGGTACTTTATTCTTAGCATTTTTCGAAATTTGCATTATTTCAAAAGGTTGACACTTGTCACTTTGATTGTTGGCTATTGTTAGAATCTTTCCGACCTTCTCTACCATCTCGCTCTTACCACACCCTCCCCTCACTTACCTTCCCCTACCCTTCACTTTCATCTTCTACACTTCCTATCACCCTCCCCTACTCCCCATCACCCTCTTTTACTTCACCCTACCTTCTATGACAACCATGATAACCAAGATAACGTAGTAAATATTGTTATATGGTTATTGTATAACTAGCTGTTCAGTTCCGTTGCCCGAAAAAACCTGTCAGTCAAAATCAGTTCAGCTCGTATAAATAAAATAAATTCTACAATTATTGTATTTATTCAGATCATAGTATTTTCATGGTTACTAAAGTACTTTAACGTCCCGTCTAAATCTCTAAATTTTAGATGATTAGATGATTGATATTTCATTATTTACATGTGTATATTATAGATTTATAAAAATTTACAAAAAATCCAACCAAGAAATAACGTATTTCACTTTCACTTTTTTAACCCCCTTAGGGATTGAATTTTGAAAAATCCTTTCTGATTGAGCCTCCGCATCATTAAACAAAACTACCAAAGGTGCTTGTAAGGGGAGGAGTCGGCGGGGACCATGGCCCCCATCGATTTTTTGGTCAAAAGTTGTATAGAATATATTTTTGTAAATATTTTCCAAAGCTATCTTTTTTCAATTAATAAATTCATTGTTTACTTAGCTAATATTAAATTGTTTTAAAAAATTTAAGTTTCGAAAATATGCCTGATTTACCAACAGGACATACTCCTAAAACAATCCATCAATATATTACATAGATTGATTGTCAAATATCAAATAATCTAATTTTCCATTTACTTTAAAGTAATCAAAAAGGCGGATATACTTCACACCATACGTATTCTTTGATTCACGAGCTTTTGGTGGGCGTGTTTAAAATTAAAAAAATTTATATATAATTTATTTAAGAAAATTATTCTGAGTAGACAAAACAATTTTATTTAAAAATTATAAAATTTATTATTATAAAAAAAAAAAACAAATATTTTTTACTCAATCTGTTTTATATCCCACAATTAATTTTACTGAGACTAGGAAAAAAGTATAGACAAGACAAAATAATCATATATCAAAAAAAAATAATTTTCACCTAAGTATTCTTAATATTATATCTATCTATAGTTTAAGTTTGCATTAAGTTTGAATAATAATAAAAAAAAAGAGTTAAAGGTGTTTTTGTCAAATTTTAGTAATTTTTTTCGTATTTTGAAAAAATTACCCCTTTAAAGTCTAGTGCCAAATTCTGATCAGTTGTTGGTTGAAATATCTGTACAATTTTTACAATATGAAAATGTGTTTCTGAATAAAAATGAAATAATAATGATAAATATCGTAAATCTTCGCTCCATTTAGAATCTAAAAATGAGAATTTATCCCCTATTAATAAAATTTCAAAAAATTTTATTTTTATGACTAAAGATTACCCTAATATATATAATATTGGCCCCTTTTGGTAAAAATTTCTGCGGGCGCCCTAGAATACTACTAACCAAATTTTACATTCATAGCTCAAGTAGTTCCGGCTAGACGATTTTATTCCATTTAACCATATTAGGGGTTGAATTAAAAACATCCATTTTTTATTGAACTATTTATCCTATATGTTGGTACGAAGATACTCTGAAAATTTCAAGAAAATCGGCACGGTAATTTTGAATATGAATTGATTCTCAGTAAGGACTAATCCAATATTATAAATATCCACTTTTACCCCTTTTAACACTTTTAGAGGCTAAATAATCGAAATGAAGTTATAAATATTTCATTATCCACAAAATAAAGTGTTCCATTTTTACCCCTTTCAATTCTCTTTAGGGGTTGAATTTCATAATACTCGTTCTTAGCGCATATCTCCTACCTATATACTAACTACCTACCATTTTTCAGCTACATAGGTCAAGTAATTTTCAAGATTTTTTGTATAAAAGAAAATATCACTTTCTTTTATATAATATGTATAGAAGATATCAATTGAATCTACCAATAGGATCAACCTTCTAACTTTGTGATTGTGTGAGTATAATATAATAGTCACCGAAATCGAATCGCCGTCAGTCGACGCTGGTGCGTTACAGAAAAATGCTAATATATGAATATTCGATTTACCATATACATATTGTTGGTGTATGCGCGGTGCTCGAGATTATTTTAGATTCTGAGCGAAGTGAAAAAACTTATGAATTTACAATGAAGTTTATTTTTGCGTGTAGAAATATTGATCCATGAGCCTCGATCAGCCACCCTTTTTAATTCAAGCATTGGCTCTAGACGGTACTTTATACTTAGCATTTCTCAAAATTTGCATTATTTCAAAGGGTTTACACTTGACGCTATTGTTGCCCCCCCAAAAAAAAAAAATTAAAAAATTTTAAAAAAATTTTACACTTTTTTTCATAAATTTTTTTTTTTTAATTTTCTCAGTTAATAGTGAAATATAAAATTGGCCGAATAAAAAATACATTACTTTTGTCATCATTCCAAACTTTATAGTTTTAAGTGAAATTGTCTGGAATAAACTGAAATTCCTCTCAGAATTGTCTTATTGAAGAAATGATTTATCGTTTCTTTAGTATTCAATACTCATCTATAAGAGTATCCCATTCAAGAAGCGAAGAATACCTAAGATGCGAAGTACGTTTTTTTTTTTTGTGAATAGTTTTCCTTGTTATAAAATTGATCCTAGAGTTTCATCCAGTTACTTAATAAATCAAAAATAATCTCTGGATGGTACTTCAAAAATGATATTCTTTGAAATTTCCAAAAGTAAGGAAAAACTACCGAAAATTTAGTAAAAACGGCAAAATATTTGGTAAACTACATTTTTATGAAATCGATTTTGTCATTTATAATTCTAAAACTTATAGAATATTAAACTTGATATTTTCACCTATTTTCAACAATAGTGTCATATACTGAAAAAAATGTCATAAAAATTTTACCATTTTTTGAATAAGTATACAATTTTGGAAATTTATCGTTTTTTTTAAATGTATACCTAATACAATTTTTAGTTTTTAATATTATGAGCTAAAAATTTAAAACAAAACCTGAGTCTAAAATTAAACCCTAAAAAATCATAAAACTATTATTTTTCTTATAATTGTTCAAAGTTAGAATTTATATGAAACTGGTTATTTTCACGAAAAATAATGATTTTTTTTCAATTAAAACCTTATTTTAACTACTCTCTCACGTGTTCTTTTAACCTTGATAAAATTTTCTTGAAAGTTGGCTCAATGAATTGCCTTCTACAAGCGTTTAAATTTAAAATTTGATTTATTTTTATTACTTCTTAAAAAAGATAGTGGGCTCCACTGAACAAGTTCGTGTGGGAGCAGTTATGGCTCAAATGACCGTTATTTCAATAATTGGCAGATCTCTTTTCGTTGTTATTTTGTAACATATTCAATTTATTATATTTAAGGTGGATTTGTGGAAATGCCATACAATCTTATTCATTAATAGGTTTATTTATATTTATATTTTTGGAAAAATGATTTGATGAAATTTGACGAAAAAATGTGTCATTTCCATGAATAATGGACATGGATTATTCTAATAATATTCTAACAGTAATATTGCTTAAATCTTGAAAATTTCAACATAACTTAATCATAGACAAATTTCTGATAAAATATAGAACTCATGATTTATATTTAATATAAAAAGGGTTAATTATAAATAGTCAACTTAATTCAGAAATGACTATTGGGTAACGATTAATAATTGCTTCGATTTAACGATTCTTTATGGAGCTTTAGTTAATTATACAACACAATAATTATCAGTTTTATATAAAGTATATTTAACAATTTAATGACTGAATAATCTGTGTCATTTTTTTATTCGTAAGCATAATCAATTTTTCCATAATTTTAAATTGAAAGCTCTTATTATTAAAAAAATAAAAAACAAACAATTATTGTTCTGTATAATTATAAGATCTACTCGGAATCATATTATTGAAGAAATTACTCAACGGTTTTTTAAAATTATTTTTCCTTACTTGACTTGACTTTTTTCGAATGGACTTCTAAATACATACATTAATTTTATCATACTATGATTGATATACATACATTTATTTGGATTTTGGATTATGATTCATATAAATAATTTTCACATTAAATCAATTATTTGTTAGGAAAATTAATTTTTAAATCGAAGATTTATTACTTCCTATTAGTACCTATCATTTACCATTTAAAATTTCCTGTTTCCTATAAGTATTTTCGATATAATTTATAGGTATTAGTAATTCTTTTTTCAAATTTTTTGTGAATTAATATTAAACTACAAAATCGATATAAAATATGAAAGTTCATTCATTCTCATAATTTATTAGTCAAAATAAAAATCATGTTTGATTGATAAAAGCCTTGACCATCGAGGTCGGTTATTTATCCTTTTTAAGAAAAAAACATTATTTCTTATTTATATTTTATCAGTCAGTCATCTTTAAAGAATATTTTCCAAGCGTAAAAACAATAATTGTATTGGTTCATTGCATAGAAAGTCTTTAATTTCTTTAATATGGGTATTTTAGAAATATTTTATAGCATATTAATGTAAATATACAAAGTATTATGCAAATATTTGCAAATAAATTCTTAATTATATTCGTTTTGAAGACTTGTATTACTATAATAATGCACTTAATACCTCAAAATTCGCTTTAAACAAATATAACTAAAGACAGTCCTTAAAGAACATCTAGAATGCTTTTCTCTGTATGGTAATTGTTGTCTAATGTTAACCAGATTTGCACTTATTATTTGGCAATAGACACCAAAATATCATAATTAATTTATTACGTGTACGTTATAATACTCGTACCTACAGTAATCGTAAATCACATAACGTCAACATAACACAGCAAATTCGTCGTGGAATAAATCTAATCTTATATTACGTTATATTGTTAAATTGTGTATAGTGAGGATTCACGAATTCAAAGATTCACGAAATTGAACAATTAAAAGTGATCAATGAAATAAAATAAAAACAAACCAACATTATTTATTGCGGTTCCTATTACGTAAGCCACTGTTTTCAATGGACTACAGGGTCCAGTGTGTTACTGTACTGTAATAACTATTCAATATAAAAATAATCGTCACAGTGGTGTGAAAAACATTTTGGCCAGAGCTGGTTTAACATGTTTACGTTATTTTGAAATGTGTTTTTTTATTTTTTTTAGTAACTTACCATGCTATGGCACATTCTGATAATTATTGCGGTGTTCAATTTTAAACAGATAACATGCTTACGATTGTCGAAATGAACTAATGTAGACGAGTGTCTAATATAAACATTACCAACGAGAATGCTTTTTATTTGTACCTATTAGATTTCTTCAGTGAGTTAACAAGTTCCACTATATGTGTCCCAATGATTTCAATATATCGTAAGATTTCAGATCAATACATACGCACGAAAAAAATTAATATTAAATTTACGCTATTTTTCTAAATTTAAAACGCTTAAACGTAAGGTTATTCAAAATAATAAAATAAAGAATTTATGTTTTATGACTGTATATGTTATAAACTTAGAAAACACTAATAACATAGTCAGCTATTGGAATATTATTGAACCGATGGCCCGAATCCAATGTAGTGTCTATGTTTGTTATAAAAAAAACATTAACAGATTTATCGAGCAGTAAAATCAATACACATACTTATGCTTCACATAATATACGTATGTTTATGAAGTTCAGACATAATAATGTATAAATCTATGACTTAGTTATACAGTTATATTAATAAAACGACAAACAATTTTTATGAATGACAAATATTGTCTGACTTTGAACTTGGATTTCAAATGTATTAAAACTATATTCGGATTGAAAAAAAAAGACAAATATATATTATTATATCATACATGTAAATATAAATATATTAATTATATTAATAAAATATTGATCATAAATTTGTTTATTTAATAAAGTTATTAATATTAGGTATTATCAGTGGTGGAGCAATGGTAAGAAATATGAATATTGTCCTCCTTTTTGAATATTATACCTCTTGGATTATATTTAACTAAAGCGCTTTAATAGAATGAACAGATATATTTCAACAGACAAGTTTTACCATATGGTTTTACTTCATGTTTTCTTCTTTGGCATATTTATACAATTTTATTGGTATTATACTGTAACTATGTGCTGAATCTAAAATTATGTTCATTGTACTCATAACAGTTAATTTGAAAAAATATTGCTCAACGCGTATTCAATAATAGATATAAACAGCGCGTGAATGTTACAGTCTTTGTACTTAAAAATTACCATTTTCTGAAATTAATTAACAACATGATTTAATTTATTTTTTAAATTAATTATTTTTTCAATCTACATTTATTAATATAATATGTAAATTTTATCGTAGAAGAAAAATATTACATGACGAGAAAAAATATCCATTTTTATTATTCTACTCACGCATAAAGTAATTTTAACAATAATCGTATACTACCTAGTTATCTGAGTTCAAGATTTTTCTTTTTAAAGATGTATATTAATTAGGTTAAAATGTCTCAGGACCATTTTGTTTTTAGCCGACCGGTTGTAATTTTTAGATTTTTTCGTGAATAAATTTGATATAAAAGGATTTGAATTATAATGTAGTTTTTTATGAAATTGTTTGTAAAGTTTAGATGTTTGTTTAAGAATGGGAACACATATTATTAAGTCAATTATATTGAAGTCGTTATGGAGTGTTAAATAACTAACATACCGTAGAGCATCGGTACACATTGACCGGAAGAATGAATAATTCTTAAATTGGAGGATTTTAAAGCACTCCAAAATATAATTTCGTATGTGGTCAATGATAGAATAAATATTTTATAAATGGGTATAACATATTATTTTTTTTTTTTTAAATAATTTTAATTTTAATAGGGAGAGTAGTATGATGTAAGCTATGATTTAGTGATTTCATTTTGTTCTTATGTGGTTTGTCCATATACGTTCTAAGATATTTTGTAGAATGATTAGGTCGTATATGGCTGTTGTTTGGACAGTCATAATACGACATTCAAATGTTATGTAGGTAAATAAATTTGAATTATTTAATTTGTATTCTTTATTTTTAAAAACATCATTGATTTTTGACTATTGTGGTTTTCTGAGTTTTCTAAAAAATATTTAAGAAAATTTGAAAACATTTTATGCTTTTGTAATTTTTAAAATAATAATCGTATTCATGATGCATATTCCTACCTTTAAACAAGTTCAGATTCGTGTTTGGGTATTACAATAGTATAAAATATTATAGTTTTAATAGTACAGACTCACTCAATGTACAATTATTATATTATAAAATTATTTTTAATATTATTACTACTTAAGTTTAATTATAGTCGAGAAATACAAGCTAAAATAACTCGAAAAATATTAATATTAGTCATACCGCGGCATATTGACTTCATTAGTTACAGCATCTCAACGAAATGGGAAGGGTCAAGGAACTTATACGATGTCAGGAAAGTAATTATTTATATTTTTAGAAATTAAGATATGATTTACGAATATTATCAGACTAAACAAAAATAATACGACAATTATGTTCAGTGTTACACAAAGACAACCAAAAAATGATCTAGATAACAGACAGTTGATTGAAAATTTATCTATATAAGATAATAAATAACAATTAAATATTTATCTAGATAACACATAAAAGATAATTCCATTTAACTGCATAAAAAACAGACAACTTTAAAAAGCTTATACAGTTTAAAATACATATCTGTAAAATAGTAATTTTATTATAAATAAAGTAATATAAAGCACTTGATTATGATTTATTTGCTTTAAAATACTCATAATTTATTTTTTAAATTTAGAGAATGTTTTGAATCAAAATTTTACTCTATATGGTATTAAGAGGTAATGTTTCGAAATTCTTAAAAAACTTTGGGACAAAATTCTCAAAATTTGATAAAAGCAGCTTTCAAAAAAATTCAAAAAAATATCTAGATCATTTTATCTTAGGTAACCATTTTATTAAATAGATAAAATAAAAAGGTACACATATTATTTTTATCTAGATAAGATAAAAAGATAAATATTTTTATCTAGATAATGCACAACAGTACAACACTGACTGAGTCTTCATAAAAAGGAAAGCTAATTTTTACGATATAAATGGCTACGAATTGTAGAAATATCTTATTAATTCTCTTCGAATGATGAAAGATAACAGTCATAAGAAAATCAGAAAATTATACTCTAAAACAGGTCATAAGGAATACCCAATATTGAAGAATTTGAATGATGTGAGATAGCTTAGACTTACCTGCTAGCTTATATTTTGTTCATGACTTAAATTCAATATTTTTTACAAACATACAAACGAAAAGTGTTTTTAAAAATTATTTTTTAAATTCATATTAAAATATATATATTTCACTCATGAATTTTACTAAAAACTTAAAATGTTGTCACAATATGTATTTACATTATGATTAATGATTAATTAATTAAGAATTAAATCAAAACATTCGTGGTAAAACTACTTGTATCAATAACAAGTCAAATAATTTATGATTGGCACTTCGAACGTGCATTTGGACTACATATAGTTACGTTCATATTATGTCCGTTTGTTATTAATTCAAGCACTGCAAAAATTTTACCGAAAAACAATTTATTGTTGGTTACAGTTATAATAGTTTAACACAATTTGTGCAGAGTCCAACTTAGGTTAGGGGTTGCTTCCACAGTCCTAAAAATTATAACGGGCTACTCTTGATAGTATAGTAAAGCCCGTTTAAATTGTTTAAAATACCAAAATCATTGATTGTACTTTTTCGTGTTGAAATTTTGAAAAGTTGCCATGTTAAAGGGATCTCCATAATCAATTAGTCCCAGGCTTTAAAGACCCTAAGTTGGGCTCTGAATATGAACAACACAACTTTGAATAACGTCAATAATATAATCATTAATCATAATATTAATAGGTATCAAAGTTCTTCGAGCTACCTATAAAATAACAATAAGTGTAATTCACCCCACAATACAATGAATGGAAGTTATTTTTAAATGTAAAGTAAGCGTTACTTGTTACTTATAGAAAAAAAAAAACAAATTACTTATAAATATATGATAATGAATAAATCAGCGTAAAGAGGTTAGGCACGCTATTTGTGTGCATAAAATATTGTGCTTTACAAAACACGCAAATTGTGTGATATCACATATAAGGACTAGTAATTTGAATATCATTAGGAGATTTTAATTCTAAAGAAAAAAAAAAATATTCAACATTTAACAATTTGGTTTGTTAAAGCATAATATTACACATATTTTATATTTCGTTTCAGGTTCCTAACTCGTCATCACTCGTGATATATTCTAAAATTATTTTTATGATGTAATTTGATTTTTCATCACTAATTATGTTAGGTACCTGTACATTTAAAATGTTAACTTGTTGTACCTAATTACTAGTACGTTACTCATAAAATTAATTTCGTTTCAGTGACGAGTAATGTACGTAATGTTTACCCTATACTGGGCCCGCACGCTCAGGGTAGTATATCACCCGAAGGTTGCGATATGTACAATTTAGAAGAGATTTGTTGTATAGCAAAAGTGCACTCACCCTAGCGTGGTCATGGTGACAATGGTGTACCAGAAGGCGGCCGGAATGGACGTGAAATTGGTGCCGTCCACGTTTTTCTCGGCGTAGAACATGACTGTGGCGAATATGATGATGGCCATGGCCAGTGAGAACACCAGGAACCCGAGCTCAGATGCGCACGACTTGAGCGTGTATCCGAGTATGCGCAGGCCCTGCGAATGCCGAGAGAACTTGAATATACGGAACACGCGGAACACGCGAAGCGTGACGAACGCTCCGGACACGTCGTCGTTGTCGGTGATGCCCAGTCCGATGTAGTATGGTAGGATGGCCACCACATCAATGATGGACATGACGCTACGCATGAACTTGCACCGATCCGGGGCGGCGAACAACCGAAGCAGGTACTCGGTGGTGAAGATCATCACGCATGCCGTGTCCAGACAGAAGAACACGATGTTGTAGCGTTCGCCGCACGGCAGTGTGCCGATGCGGCCTGGCCGATGGCCGCAGGGCACCGTCTCCACTACGTTGGCCATGACGGACACGGCAATAAAGAAGCCGGTGACGTAGTAGAAGACCAGCGCGGCGGTGGACGTGTGGGGGTTGCCGAACGCGCGCCACATCTTCTGCCGGATGTTGGTGAGCTGCGGCAGGTTCTGGTCGCCGTTCTCAGACAGCTTGTCGTCCATCAGCCGTTCCGCGTTCTCGCGCTTCCGGTCCCGGTAGTCCTCGTAGCAACAGTCACCTATGACGTCGGGCAGTATACCAAAGAACGCCAGTTCCTCGTCGTAACTGGTGAGGCACTCGTGCTTGGGGTAGTGCAGCTTACCGGTGCGGTAGTAGTTGAGTATATGTCGGAATATGTCCGGGTCTCGATCGAAGAAGTACTCCTTGCAGTCCTCATCGTAGAAGAACTCGCGCTCGTTGGACCCGAGCAACGTGTCCGGATACTTTTCCACCGTGTTGCGCCACGTCTCGAACCGGCGTCCCGACACGTTGATCAGCAGCTTCTCGTCATCAATCTTACGCCGATCCTTGGGCACCGGAGGTGGCGGCAACGGATGTGTGGCGATCGGCACCCAACCGATGGCTGCCGCCCGGGCGAACGGCAGCCAAGCGGCGACCGAGGCCATGCTGTTCGGTGGAATGACAGTATCACCGGCGACGCCGCCGGTCCAGTTGTTCCCGGACGAACTGCAGTTGTAGCATAGTCGTACTCACCACATTGGGCCACGCAACGTGATAACTTCACTTGCACCACCGCCGTGGCCGTCGCCACTAAAAACAACCGTCGTGGTCGTCCACGTTGACACTTGACGTGGCCACCAGTGCCGAGACTCGGGAGAGCGCACGCCGTTATCGTCGCAGCCGCAGCCGTCTGCCGTGACGAAAACCGGAAGACGATCACCCGATGGAACCGCCGGCGTTCACATTGCGCGACGCACTGAGTAGACGGTCGTTGTTGTTGTTGTTGTTGTTGTTGTTATCTCGTCTTTCTTCCCTCCCGCAGGGTTATTATGTTATCAACTTGGTACCGTGGCCGCACGCTTACGACTACTGTTTACTACTACTAGTACGACGGCACTAGACTGTTACAACGCGCGACTATAGAGCTGGTACGGCCGTGTCGTCAATCGGTGGTACACACGCATACACAGACGCACATGCGCACCGCGCAAACACGGGGGCCACCAATAAGCGCAAGGAACGCGCGTGTTATCGCCCAGCACCCCAGCACCACCTGCACCACCACCACCGCAACCACCACACCTGCACCACCGGCGGCCGCTATTACTATTATTGTAAAATCGGGCGCCCGGCCGACTCGCGACACGCAGCTACACTGAACGCGATGACTGGCGGTGCGGCGGCGACTCGGCGAACTGCACGGACAGCGCTCACGGTACGTACGTCTCTCTAACAGTGTGGCGTGGCGGCGGCGGTGGCGGCGGTTTTCGCTCGGTCGAGTGTGTTTTATACTTATTATTTTTATCAAAACGCCGTCGTCGCCACCGCTGCCGCCACCGTCGTTGCGCGCTGCGCTACTCGTCGTTGTCGCTGCAGTCGCTGTAAGCCACCGTCCGTGTCGTCGTCGTCGTTGCCACCGCGGCCGTTGTTACCACAGCCGCGGAAAGTCATCTTCGTCACAACACACATGGTTTTCAAGTGTATTTATTATTATATTATTATACGTAATATGCACAACGTTCACCATCTGTATAATAATTATAATTATAATAATAATTATAGTATACAGTTGCAACGCGTGAAACTAATGGGCCGAGCGCTAGCGCTTACCACCCATTCTCACTGATCGATTTACGCGCTACGATTCGTGTGCGCGCCCCCTCCCCACCCTCGTCACACCACCGTTTTGTTTTCCCGGCACCACTGTCGACACACGCTATATAATATATGTGTATATATATATATATATATATATATATATATATATATATGAGTGTGTTGAGTGTGTATGCAAACTGTAGCGCGTGCGCAAAACGTCACGCAAACGCCGCGAGCGTGAGGGATACGGTCGTAAACGCGCTATTACGGTACGGGCAGCGGCGGCAGGCCGCCAAGGCTGCGGTGCTATAGGCGAGCAAGCCGCCGGCGGTGTTCCCAAGGCAACGCGGCCGGCGCACCGTTTGTGACGTGCCCGTCGTAAAGCGAGACGCGCACACAAGTACACAAAGTCATTTCTTCTTCCCTTAAAACACGGCATTGCGTGCGCGCACGGGTATAGTGGCGTAGCGGGGCGGCCTTGTGCAGCACACCGGCGCATTCGTCACGTCGCACCGCCGTTACAACGACGACGTTATTATTTACGACGACGACGCGCGCGTGACACTGGCTAAAGTCGAGTTTCCCACTTTCCCTCCCCCGCCCCCGCCCCCGCCACCGACAACTGTCGGCTCATCCGAACGGGTGGACGGGTCCCGCGTGCACCCGATGTAACGCAGTACAAGTCGCATAGTTCACGTCCTGCGCGACAATATTGCGGCCGCGTCTCTTTGTGCGACCCGGCAATGCTCGTTTTTATCACGACATGAATTATTATACTACTGTTCGGTGTGCAACGACATAATAATGTTGTCACCGTGTAGTTTTACCGTGCTACGGCATTGCTACCGCGTTATTGTACGCAACTTGCAAATAAGTGAAACCAGCCTCCACGTATATAGCGGGTGCAAATAGTTTCGAAGATCTCTCCATCAGCCCCGAAAAAAAAATACATAATCATTCTCTAATACCATAACAGTAGTTTCCAAATTTTTTTTTATCGAAACCATCATAATAACGGAAATTTTCTCTCACGACCTCGATGAATAATCAAAAAAAAACTGACATACTTCACACCATGGGTATTATTAGCTTCACGGGTGGGATACAGAGAGGTGGGTATGTTGAATTTAAAAAAAAAAACGATAAATCAAAATAATAGTTAATGTACACGATAATAACTATCAATAATAAAACAAAATGGAAAAAAAAAAAATGTTAAAGGTTCATACTCAATAAAAAATATAAAATCTATTTTGATATATAAAAATAAAATAAAATAAATAAATAACAAATAAAAATCAATATATAGTACTATAGTTATTGCACTGTATATTTATATAAAATATAAAATAAACTTAGCCTGGAGTATTTTATTTTAGATTCTAAACGAGGTGAAGAAGCTAGCGTTTTTACAATGATGTTTATTTTTTTAATATTTTAATATTTTTTAATTTTTTTTCTGTGAATACTTTTTTGTATGGACCTACATGCCCAAAAGTCTCAACCAGCGACTTTTTGAAACCTGATTTTCCTCTAGTTGGTACTTTAGAGAAACCATTTTTTGAATTTCACAATTCTTCAATTTTTTTTTTTTTTGGGAGGGTGGTTAGGTTAGTTTAGGTGAGGTTAACTTTGGGTGGGGAACTACCCAAAATGTGACTAAAAAGACTCGGAAACCATCATTTTTTGATCCAAACTTAATGAAAATTTAAACACAGATAGACAATAATATGAAAAACATTCTGGCGCAAGAAAATTTTGAAAATGTGAAAAATATTTTTTGATATTTTTCTAACAATTTTTTTTGCATTAAATTTTTTTCCCGTTTCTTTATTATTTAGATAAAAAAATTTAAAGTGAAGTAAAGTATAGACAAGAAAGCCGGACATACTTCGCACCATGGATATTCTTCACTCTTTTGATCAGATACTTTTGGTGGGCGTGCTGAAAATTACGACTATTATTGTTCTTTTTATTATTAACTCCCTTCGTTCAGGTCTGTCTTATTGAAAAAATGATTTATCATTTCTTTACAATTCTACACCATGCCCACCAAAAGTATCTGACCCGAGGAGTGAAGAATATCCGCGGTGCGAAGTATGTTCGGCTTTTTGTTTATACTTTTTAATTATGAATTTAAGTAAACCTTCCCCCAAGGCCCAAATATATATTTTATTTCCGAAAATCATTTCATCATTAGTGTGAATGATGAATTTTGTATAAGTACCTAATATTATATTACGTATAAGGAGGAATAAGGAAAAGATATCTACTATTATTTAGATTAACCATTATTTAAACCGTAGTTCCAACTTTAAATGCTCGTAAAAAATGATAAATTAAGCCAACTTTTAAGAAAATTATAATTTATAATTTGCATAGAAAAATACGCAAGAAATGTTTTGATAACAGAAAATTTCTACCAGATTAAGAATAAAGATTATTGTGAGAATTTTATTGGAAAAAAATTTTATAAAACTTACAAAATACAAGAAATTTCCAATATTTTCAATGTTCTATATTTATTTCAAAATTATTCAAATGTTTTTGAAATTTGTATGAAGTATGCACTTTAAATTTTCTCTCTAAGTCTAAAGTACCACTTGGATATCATCAAAAAAGTTATGTATGAAACTTTTGGACAAGTGTTTCAAATTGTAATACGAAAAAGTATTTACAGAATGAGAAAAAAAAAATTAACGTCATTGTAAAAGTTATTAACAGTTACTCGTATATAATATTTTGATATTTTAATGTCCATTTTTTTCACTGTTTCAGATGTGGTAAGGAGATGATAAATTAATATTTTTTATCCTCCGGCGAAAAGAAAGGTTGCCTACCACTGTACTTTAATGTAAAATTGTGTTGAAAATGGGGTACTATCATTAACAGAAATAGGATAAAAAATAAATTGGTGAAGCCTTACATACTAATTAGTTTGATTTAGCCCCTCTAATATTATTAACCTTGTTAAACTAATTTATGGAAATTCTAGGGGCTAAGCCCCAAGCCCTCCCCTTATTCCTAATGTGGGCATAATGTATTTTGTACCCGTTGTGCAAAATTCTTTAATACGGCCCTGGTTATAGATGATACTAATAGCAATTTATTAAAATCACACGATTCGATTTCAATTTCATATAATGTTACTACGTTGATATTAATTAGTTCAAGTATTCAACAAGTAGATAGTACAGGTCCCTATTACACATGTATTTAAAAACACGGATACCCGTGGTTTTAACAAAACGGTGTTAAAGTTCGTGCAAATAAAATACACGGGTAAATGAACGTTGAAATTCGTGTACCCGTGTATTTGTTTCAGTCCGTGTACCTATGTACATGCGTTAATCTTTTTATATAATATTTTTCTCTTAATTTTTTTAGATTCTGAACGAAGTGAAGGAGCTAGTGTTTTTACAATGATGTTTATTTTTTTTTTCTTTTCTTTCTTTTTTATTCTTTTTCTTTTTCTGTGTACAACTTTTCGTATAGAAATACTTGTCCAAAAGTTTCGATCAGTAACTTTTTTAAACCGAATTTGCCTCTAGATTGTACTTTAAAGAGGTCATTTTTTGAATTTCTCAATTCTTCAATTTTTTTTTTTTTGGACAAAACTACCCAAAATTTGACAAAAATGACTCGGAAATCATCATTTTTTGATCCGCACTATATGAAAATTTAAACATAGATAGAAAATCATATAAGAAAGATTTTAGCGCAAGAAAATTTTGAAAATATAAAAAAAAATTTTTTTTTCTCATTTATTTTTTATATTATTAACCTCCCTCGTTCAGAATCGTTTTATTGAAGAAATGATTTATCGTTTCTTTAAAATTCATTACACCCGTCAAGAGAATCCCACCCATCGTGCGAAATATGTCCGGCTTTTTTTCTCCTTCTTTCTAGAAACACTTTTTCGTATTGGAATACTTGTCCATAAGTTTCAATCAGTAACTCTATAGATCCGAAATCACACCCAAATGTTATATTTGAAAGGTCATTTTTCAAATTTCTTAATACCTTCATTAAAAATGTGAAAACTCAGTTTGAGTTTTGTGTTATTTATACACTTAAGGTCATAATTGACCATTGGTTTTGTTGGTTTTAAGATTTAACTGTTTAACTGTATAATAATGGTTAAATTAAAGGTAGAACAACTATGGTTCTCTATTTAAAGCCTATAAATTTTAAGTGTATAAATTATTTTAAACAAAATTTAAACACACGGATATATTAGACATACCGATTCCCGAATAATCATACGTGTATTTTGTTACACGGGTATTAATATGTTTAAGATACGTAAACACAAGATCCGTGTGCACGTGTTGGTTAATACTGGGTCAAAATCGGGAGCTCTAGTAGGTAGATGATTAGTAGGTAGGTATTATTCCTATAATAAATAAAAAATTACAACTGTATTAAATATAATTATTTAAATGATTTTTAAATTATCTTATAGTAATATAGTTCATTAAGAGTAATAATTTGTAATGCTTCTGATAAAATATTTGATTTGTTAAATCTAAAAACGATACCTTTTTCAATTCATAGCTCAATTCGTCTTACCGTGTGGTAAAATGTTGAAAGTTTAAAAAAGAGATGTGTCATAGATCCAGGAAGGGGTGCAAAGGAAATTTATAATGTTGTGTAGATATTATGCATAACAAAACTTTATTAATATTTTTTTGATAATTTATTATATTGGGGTAAATCGATGTCGATAGCCATAACCAAGAAAACTTAGAGGTCGATCAAGTTCATTATATTTGTCCACTCTTGGTATATGTTATTATATCCCCTTTAATAAATATGATTGATACGCATTGCATTTAATAGAATAGGTCACGGAAGAAAATCATTTTAAAAACTACAAATAACTAGGTTACGTTATCGTGTATGCTCGATAACTTTCAAAAATTAATAATAGTCTTTTATTTTCTTATATATAAATAATATGCATTAATTTTAATAATTAATTTGAAAGTTAGTAGTCCAACTTTTCGATACAATAAAAAATAATTTTGATAAAACAAACCACTAACCACCAGCTTTTTGCCATAATATAATTTTTTTTTTAATTAATTTAGGATTTTTTTTTTTTTTAAATTTAAAAATACACATTTTATAGAGTTCCATTAATTATAATAAACAGAGACAATTTTTTTTGAAATCAGCTGAATTTTTTATGAATGAAAGCGATTCATAATTTCACAAATATTATAAAATTTTACGATATTTTCAAGTATCCAAATGAAAATATATAAAACAAAATGATAAACGTAAACATTTTATATTAAATTAAGAATCAGGTCAACAACGATTTTTTTCTAATATGATAAAAATATGTAGGCCGATAATCATTTTTTTCATTGAAAATAACTGTTTACTGTAGCATAATATTTGCACTGTATTAATTATAAATCCTATTAACTTTCCAATTAATTTAATTTCTGTATGTTACCTATAATAATATAAACTTTATAAGTTATAATCATCGCATTTATGTCACGTAAATAAGTTAGAGTATTGTTTTTACTTTTAATCTCGACCACGAGCAGAGGAGGAACTGAGAGGTTAAAACTTTTGCGATCATTGGCTGTATCTTATATCTTATACTGTAACTGTAACAGAATTTAAAGCTAAATTAAGTCAAGTTCCATTTTAAAATTTTTCATTTTTTTTATACGAAACCTCATTTAGTTCTTCTATAAATATTAAAAATACTATGTAGAACTTATTTTATACACGTAATTTAAGATTCTGAGTAGAGTAAAGAAGCTTTTGTGTTTTCACATTGGTGTTTATTATTATTATTATTATTTTAATTGTGAGTGAGGTGAACCTTGTACTTCTAAAATAATAATTACTTTTTATTTTTTATTTATTTTATTTTTACAAGTTTTCGTACAGAAAGACAGTGTTAAAAAGTTTCAACCAGCAAAATTTTAAATCAGAATTTTCCTTAAGATGACATTTTTGACAGATATTTTTTAATATGTGAAATTTTTAATTTTTAGATTCTGAACAAAGTGCTTTTACAATGATGTTTATTTTTTAAATCTTTTTTCTGTGAACACTTTTTCGTAAAGAAATACTAGTCCAAAAGTCTCGATCTGCATTTGTTTGAAACCGTATTTGTCTCTAATTGGTACTTTAAAGAGGTCATTTTTTGAATTTCTCAATTCTTCAATTTTTTTTTATCTGAAATTTGACAAAAAAGACTCGGAACATATCATCTTGTGATCGAAACTTTATAAAAATTTAAACATAGAGAAACAATAATATGAAAAACATTTCGGTGCAAGAACATTTTAAAAATGTGAAAAAAAAAATTTTGGAAATTTTCCTAATACTTTTTTTTCTCATTAATAATTTTTTCCTTTTTTTTATATATATTAATAAAGTAAAGTAAAATAAAGTATTGACAAGCAAGCCAGACATACTTCTCACCACGGATATTCTTCGGTCTTTGGTTCAGATACTCTGGGTGGTTGTGTTGAAAATGACTACTATTATTGTTCTTTATAATATTAACTTCATTCTTTCAGAATCGTTTTATTGAAGAAATAATTTATCATCTTTTTAAAATTCTGTACATCTGACCCGAGGAGCGAAGAATATCCGTGGTGCGAAGTATGTCCTGCTTTTTTGTCTATGCTTTTTTTTTAAATTTTTTTCTCATCCATCATTTTTTTTCTATTTGAGTTAATAGTGAGATATAAAACTCGCTGAGAAAAATAAATTTCTTTTGTATTAATTATAAACTTCATAAATGTAGAGTAAAATTTTCTAATATAAACTTAAATTGTTTTATTGAAAAAATTATTTATCGTCTCTTAAAAATTTAATAAACCTACCAAGTCTCATCTGAGGACTGAAGACTACTTTTAATGCGAAATATGTTCGGTACTTTTTAATTTATTTTATTTTACCACGCAAAAAAATACCAAGTTTTAGTGGTATCCATAAAATTATTATACAAAATATATTTTAGACATTTAACGATTTAACGGTAAATCCAAATTAATATTTTTCAAAATTAATGCTTTAACATTGACTGGGATAAAATATTTACTTATGCCGGTATTGATTAGATACAATAAAATGGCAAAACATATTTAATGACTACTTATAAATATTTTAAAATGTTAGAAATTTGTAATTATATTAGTAAATGTTGGTGATTTTTATTTTTAAGACAGCTAATATAAAGGTTCTAGTATTAAAAAAACGTAACAATAAATTCCCAAATATTTAAGTAAAGCAATTTAAAAAAAGTAAAGTAAATTAAAGTAAACTAAAGTAAAGCAAAGATAAGTTAAGTATAGACAAGAAAGCCGGACATCCTTAGCACTACGGGTATTCTTCACGCCTTCAAACAAATACTCTTCCTGGTGGATAAATAGAATTTTATAGAAATGATGAATCATTTCTCCAATAATTAAATTTTGAACGAAGGAAGTTAATAATATAAAGAACAATAAAAGTCGTCATTTTCAATACACCCGCCTATCAGAAATGAGGACCGAAAAATACCCATGGTGCGAAGTATGTCAGGCTTTCTTGCCTATTCTTTACTTATTTTTTCTATACTTTACTTTACTTTACTTTTTTTATCTAATAAGTAAAGAAGAAGAAAAAAAAGTGTGTTCATCGCACCTCAGGTGGGATACTCTTTGCTGGTGCCTAGAATTTTAAAGAAACGATAAATCATTTCTTCAATAAAACGATTCTGATCGGAGCTTCATTTAATATTCAATAATCTTAATTTTTAATTATCTTTAAAATTTTTTATTTAATAATAAGAGAATAAACCAAGTGCAGTTCTTTATTCATGTAAATGATCAAATTTGTGTAAAAAGTTACTTAATAATAAATATTAGTATCACCAAATGGTCGAAATTTAACACTAGAATAATTAAATTAATTCATTTTTGTGTGAGTGTACACAGATTTTACATATTATTCTGATATACAAGCATTGAATTTAAATGTTGGACTAAAAATAATTTTTTTACATACCTATATCATTAACGAATAACGAAAATTTATTTTTCACAAATTCCCCTACACCTTATGAATATTTTATAAATAGTTTCAAATTACAATAAAATATAAACGTAATAATAAAATAAATTAAAAAGACTCTAATATTCGTAAATCAACATTAATTCGCTATAACATAATTTGTACTAATCTTTATCATGTCACCTCTGGACTACTCCGGTTGAAAAAAGTGCAAAGTATTTAGTTTACCGGGTAAAGTTTGAACCCAGTACGGTGGCATTCAAGTTTGACCCCTTAACCAGAAGATCACAAAAACAGCGTTAAAAATCGTCGAAAAAGTATTAATATAAAATAACCGAAAATATTTAATTTCCAAAATAGAATAACTGAAAATCTATCGATGCAAGTGGATTTTAATTCACGCCATCGAATTCAACGTCGGAAAACACATAAGATGGCGAAAAGACATTACCTAGGTACGTAACTTGTAGGGTGATAATTAGAAATACACCATAAAATTTGTCCGTATTTTCAACCCTTGTCGATACGTTCATTAAACAAATCAATTATCACACTAACGCACATTATTATTTTAACCGTGGCAGAACGATGAAAAAAACAACATAAAAAATGCATTAATAAATTACGACCACCGTACCAGCACCGTACCTCAGTAAGAATATAAATATTTTACAAATCCGCAACTCCGTATACACCGTATTTCCGCACGATAAAAAAAATTAGCACACTAGCACTCATCTAGACCAAATCTTGTCTTTTATCACCTAAGGCTCTAAATTTCACACTATTCATTGTTGTTTTTGTGGTTGTATTGGTTTTTTTCTTGTGGTTGATTATTCTTATTAATATTTATATACCTTACCAAGAATATTCCACATGAAGTGTAAAGAACACTCCAAGGTGTGAAGTACACACTTTTTTTTTCATTTTCTTAATTTATCAGATAAAAAAAAAGTGAAGTAAAGTAAAGTGAAGTAGAGTAGAGTAAAGCAAAGATAAGTAAAATATAGACAAGAAAGCTGGGCATGCTTCGCACCATAGGTATTCTTCGCTCCTCGGGTTAGATTATCTAATCCAAAAAAAAAAAAAAAAAAAAATTGAAGAACTTAGAAATTCAAAAAGTACTAAAGTCTCTTAAATACCAACTAGAGGCAAATATGATTTCAAAAAGTTGCTGATCGAGACTTTTTGACAAGTATTTCCATACAAAAAAGTATTTACAGAAAAAAAAAATTTTAACTTCATTGTAAAATCACTAGCTTCTTCATTTCGTCAGTATCTAAAAACAATTATGAATTACCTATGACATATTTTGATGAATTTGTTATAAGCTTATTATTTATTATGAAAGTATGAAGTATTTTGTGAGTTTAGTAAATAGCTCTGATTATGATTATAGTAATTGGTAAAATATTTTGTATACCATGAAATATTTTGAAATTACGCCCCTGATTTCAATAAAAATACAAATTAATATTATGAAGATTTAATAATTTAGTCTTATACTCTTATCATTTATTTTTGATTCAATTGCAAATTTTAATTGATAAAAATTTCGATTGTTCTATATATGTTGACACATGACTACTTATGTGATATTAAACAGTGCGACTGATGCAGGGTTAAGAAAGGTAGAACTATTTCCATCAAGATGTACAGATTTTAAAATTCGAGTAAGTGTTGATTTCGATGAGGTTATATCTGAATTAAAAGTTTTGGATGCACTAATAAGAAATTTGATGGTTTGGCTCAGATTTTAAAATTGTCTAAAGATTACAAAACCAGCTTTCAACTGCCAACAAAATATATAGACTAGTAAGTACAAGTAAGTACAGCACCAATAAGTACCATTTCTAACGAACTCGATTTCAGTAAATTGAAAATAATTAAAATTATTTACAATCAACTATGGGAGCAGATCATCTTCAAACCTTCATGATACTTTAAATTAATAAAGAGATTTCAGACATTTTGAATTTATAAATTCCAGTAAAATCATTGGAACTGCTGGAGAAAAAACGGGTTCTATTTAATTTATTGACTATTTCCAACGCTATAATTAAATTTTTATAATAATATTATCTATATCAAGTAAAGTAAGAATATTTGTTTTTATTTATATTTGTTCAAATAATTAAATAATATTGGTATGATATTGGTTCAAATAAAATTTTAATTACAAAAAGTAGTCAGCCAATTTGTATATATATATACACCCCTCCTCCCATCGATAACTCTTAGCGCCGAACCTTGCTTAAGTTTCCTTAATACATTATAATTTTATGGTTGAAACTGTCGAGGGCTTTTGCATAGTCCATACAAATTATATTAGTTTGAGTGTTGGTTACAAAAGATTTAATTATAACATTTTTTTACCAAAGCTAAATTATTACAAGTTGAACGTTTAGGGATAAACTATATTAATCATTATTGAGAAATGACGAATAGTGATTTAATATTTGAAATGAAATCAATTTAGAGAAGAGCTTAAGAATAATTGATAGTTTTAAATTTGGGTGTAATTAATGACATGTTCAGGATCTGCGCTTTTTAAAATCAGGCAAATGTATGACAACATTCAAAATGTAGGAAAAACAACAGTTTTTAGCGATAAATTGAAGATATTAGTTCAGGATATTTAATCAGGAGTTAAAATTAATCTAAAATTGTATAGGAATTTCACAAGAAAACTGTCAGGATCTTCACTTGAGAAGAGAGATAAACTAGAAATCATATTTAGTTCACCTATGTTGGTCTATCTATTAGTGTAAAATTTATTTTAAATAAATAAAAATAAAACTTTTGGAGACTTTTGGAACATTTCAGCAACACCTACTATAAAGGCTGGACTCTGGTTACGCCTATGATGACCATTAAATCCTTTCACTTCACTCATAATCTATAATATCACCCTCTTCCGAAAAATTTTTAGGCTCGTACATGTATACACACATGAGGTTCTATTGCCTATTACACGAATTAAATGACGAACCCACGAGGTGTTTTTGATTTTATACGCGTTCTTCTTTGAGACGCGCAAAATCGCAAGTTCATGTCAAACAATTACACGGATAATATTCACGATCGGTTAATAGACTGTTGCAGGTACCGACCTGCTGACAATTTATTCCAAACTAGCAATTTGAACATAAATACCGACACTTAATCACTTGGCTACCGAGTGGTCTTCGTAAAGCTTATTATTAGGTTAATTATAATATGGACGACGCAATTACGTTTAACAAAATTCCTAGTACCGACGTAATAAAATTAATTAATTATGCAGTTGTCAGAACAAAGACACGGAGAGTAATATTATCACTATTATTTAACAGTCTATTTGGCCATTTTTCAAATATTGTAATTTTTTCAAGCTCAGAACTACGCGTCTACTGCCAATTTTTGAATAAGTTTATACTACACACCCCTTGAGAGAAGAGTTTTCAAACGCTCTGTTTTAAACATTTTTCATGGTAAATTCGTATCAAAAATGTTACTATTTTTGTTTTATAATCTTGACTAAAAAATTTTCTGTGCCCATTCACTTGAAGCCGATCAATAAAGGGAAGGAAAGATGTTTACGAGTAGGGTAAAATGTGATAGCTTATAAGAAACGAGAATATAACTATTTCGAACAACTCGTATACCTGCTGTAAATAATTTATGTTAAACACTACGTATGTCGAATATAAAATAAACACGCAAGTGTCTGAGAAAACTTGACTTACATTTCTAGCTGAACTTTTATTACCGGGTATCAAGATTAGCTGTTGGACTTTCAAACAGAAAAAATAACAAAGATCAGATAAAATTGTACCTTCAACAAATGGTCATATCCTGATTCCATATGGATCGATTGGAAATCGTTTGTTATAAATAAAAGATAAACTATTTATCTAAATACAGTGGAACCTCGATAAGTCGAACCTCAATAAGTCGAAAACCTTGATAAGTCGAAAAAAATTCTATTCCCTTGCGAAAACCTCGATTACTCAAAAGAAAAACTATAGATAACTCGAATATTCTGAGTTGAATGTAGATGG
>JAIPRM010001413.1:17342-38373 GCA_025469315.1 Stegophylla sp. TES_Ste_2020
TTCAGAATCGTTTTACTGAAGAAATGATTTATCGTTTCTTTAAAATTTAATACGCCCGTCAAGAGAATACCACCCGTCGTGCGAAGTACACCCATCGTGCGAAGTATGTCCGGCTTTTTTCTTATTTTATTGAATTAAATAAAATCTACAAGCATTTATAATAATTTCGATCGAGAGACAGAGAGAAAGAGAGAGAGAGAGAGAGAGAGAGGTTTCCATTTTCTGCATAAACTGAATATGCACGCGAATATGGGCCAACTTCGGACGCGCATAATATTGTTGTTGACCGTCGTCATTGTTGTATAAAAATGCTCGGAAAACCGTAAAAAAAAACGTCCGTTTTCGTTTTATCCATTATCGCGTGTCACCAATTAAATCCCAGTAAAACAATATAATTATGGCCTAAGTATGGTGATCGTAATTTTTCGCCGCCAATAGCTTTTGGCTGCCAAAATGGTATAAAACAGAAATTTTTATAACTGCAACACGTTTCAACGAAAACTGACCGTTTAATCTCGAAAATCGCTTTGAAAGATGTATTCCTGCAATCGACGCGTCGACGACCGACAATGAATTTGTGAGTACTTACCTATATTATACAGGGTGTGTCACGAAGATCTGACAATTGTACACTGGAATCGCATTAAAATATGTCAGATCTTTGTGAGATACACCACCCTGTACACTCGACCGACATCGAGACGTAAAACACTAAATAACGGGGATTTAACAATAATATTCTAGATTTCTCTTTTAAAAAGAATTTTAAAAAAAATACGAAACATGTACCAGCGAGTTTTCTCATCGTTTTTTCTACTTTATTATTATTACATATTTTTTTTTTTCTGAACAATAAGTAGCTATATACAGTTAATAGTTAATTTAAAGCTTCGTAAAAGCCGTAATAATAATAACGAATGTAATGCCTAAGTGCAGGTCGGGTGAAACTCTTTTATTAGACAAAAAAAAAAAAAAAACCGTTTGGTTACGTATATATATATATATATATACGTATATAGTTGAATTTTAAGAAATTCAGCTTGATTATCGTGTACTTTATATGTCGTATTAAAAAAAAAAAAAAACAACGTTTTTTTCATCTAGTTTTACAAAAAAAGATCCTCTTTGAGAATTCCAACAATATTATTGTAATAATTCCGATAATAATTAATAATTTTTAGACACATTTCATGATGTAACAACACATCACTGAAGAATTATTACTAGCCAAAAAAAAAACAATAGATAACGATGATCCATCATATTATTATTCGGTTCAGTGTCTTTCTCACAGTAAGTACCG
This sequence comes from Stegophylla sp. TES_Ste_2020, assembly GCA_025469315.1. Lineage (NCBI taxonomy): Eukaryota > Metazoa > Arthropoda > Insecta > Hemiptera > Aphididae > Stegophylla > Stegophylla sp. TES_Ste_2020. The sequence goes on from JAIPRM010001413.1 coordinate 18,646, forward strand.
AATGTCGTCAATTTAGACGCATGACTACATATATACTACGAGTCGATTCTAAAATACATATTTTTGTCAATGTCATTTTCACAAATCGTGTGCTGCAAAGAGTATAATAATATAGTGAACATTCTTTTTAAAAACTTCGGTAATTGCCTATACGTACGTAATATTATAAATATTATATACCCGACTAATGGAATAATTAAAAAAATGTCTAATTTGACGTAATAACACGTTGGAAAACGTTATTATGAAATTTCTAATTAAAAACAATTGATCAATGCGCGTTGTTACTTAATTATTATCAACCCGTGTTCGGCAAGGTTTCAATAAAAATCAATTGGCCCTCGTTTATACAAAATAATAATAATAATTACTGTTAAGCGCGGACGAAAAGGCGTTTTGATGGAAAGATTATTATAATAAATTTCATTGTTAGTATAATAAACGAGTAAATAAAAATAAAAAAAATACGAGACGTTCGTGCTGTGAACAATGCGCACGCGCGCGAATACACGAGTTAAAATCGATTCAGATGTGATAATTATAAATAAGTCGCCCTGAAATGGTACCAAATAACAGTAATAATAATCGTAATAATTACACAGCGTACTGGCAATATTTTCAAAAATGATTTATAATAAAGCGTCCAATGACAAACGCGCGTACTTGATTGGGTACAAAATAAAAATAATTATAAGAGTATTGTCGTTATTTTCACTGGTACTAAAAAATATACCGCAGTCCCAAAACAATAGGTAAACAACAGGTATTTTAACGACATTTCCAAAGAAAATAAAAAATATTTTAGTCGTATCCATTAGATTATTATTATTATTATTATTATTATTATTATTACTATGATCGGTCCGAGTGGGATTTTTTTTTTTTTTTTCGTTTCGCGTTCGAGCGAAAGGTTAATATTTTGCAATTTCACAGGCCACGGCGCCCGAGGCTAACGGGGGGCCACACACAGATGCTTAGATAAACAAACATAGTATTATAACAATATTCGATTAGCCTGTGATTTCGTCAACAATAACCGGAGCGAATCGCCGCTGGCCAAACCGAAAAAATAAAAAAAATTAAAAATCATAATAGCCCGCATTATTGTACATATATATATACATTATAATATTGTGACGTCCTCGAAACGTAAAAAAAAAAAAAAAAACATAAAAATGGGCACGGCATCGGCGGCGGCCGAGTGATTTTTTTTGGATTTTTAGAACGTCATTGCACGGCCCTCGATACTTCCATCACATTAATGTCCGGTACATTTTTGAATTGAGTTCCGACCAAGGCAGGGGCTAAGAAATATTAATGGAGGGGGGAGTGTAAGTGTAAAAATGCCGACTACAAATACTGTTTTAAAACATGTAAATGAGAAAGAAAAAAAAAAAAGGATTTTTGCCAATTTTTCCGACGACTACATTACACCTAATTTCCAATTAGCCGACTGACTAAATTATTCCTTTCAAATAAGAAAAAAAAAAAAGAAATGAAAAAAAGGTTATCAACTCTTTTTTCCAATTTTGCCAATTATTACATTAAATGTTTATTCGCAAACACCAAATGAAAATGGAAAATTATATTTTTGATAAAAAGTCAAGAGGGTGTAAAATGCCTCGCTCTCCTCTTCAGACGCCTATGGATTAAGTTCTAAGTTTGCCACGTTTTTTGTTTCCATTTTTCGATAATTTTTTTCCTGGAGACTAAGTTGTATGTTTTTTTTTTTCAATCTCAAGTTATATGCAGCCATCTCGTTATAGGATAAAATAGGATTATGCTCGGGTCATCGAGTGCGTGGGATACATGCGTATTTACTGTTTGTGACGAACGTTTAACAAAAATTTTTTCGAATTCTTATATCACGAAATAAAACCGCCTTACTTCAACTACTCGCGGGCATAGATCCTACACACACACACACACACGACCGTAAGGATTATCGAAAAGAGGTCATCTTCTGACCCGATTCGATGACATTGGAAATAATAAACGCGACGGGCACCGTCGACCCCGCGACACGATCTGGACCGCGATTCAAGGATCAATCCCCCAGCCTCCTTACGACACGGTCTTGCGACGACGACGACGACGACAAAGAGTGTTTCCAAACCCTAACCCGAGCTAGGGTTCGAACTGCCTGTAGTCAAAACTCTGTCGTCCCCTAATCGGGTTTGCTGGCATCGTTTTCGATTATTCGTTTATTCTATTATTATGTGCGTTACAGTAGTTATAGTATTGGTAGGTAGGTATAGTTGATTTTTTCAAAAACATAAAAGTATTATAATGAAGCGTGTATATCGTTATGCATATTAATTACGTGTGCAAATCTACAGTGAAAACTATAATAATTAAAATGAAAAACTCTATAAAATATATAACTTAATAAGATGTTTGTTTGATTTCAAATAAATATACAATATTCTTTATTTATAGTGTTTACAAATATAATAAACAATACATTTTTTAGTAATATTGATTGATTATTGATTGGTTTAACACTTGTTGCGTATGGACTATATTTTACATTAAAAACAATGGTTGATAGACCACTGACCAGACAGGGGCCTAAACGTGTAACTAAAAATTAAAAAATTAAAATTCAATAATCACGTGCCCATTGAAGGGTTAATAATTTTTTCAGGTTACGGTTTATATTTATCAATTTGACTGTTGTCTGATTTTCCGAAAATAACTACATTGGCAGCAACTTTCAAAACGATGTACAGAGTACTTGTATACCTACTTACTTATATTTTGTATTCATTATTTACACTAATTTTGATTAAAATGTTGCATTCAAATTATGCGCATTTTGCGTTTTGCAGAACAAATAGTTTAAAGAGCTTTTTTTGAAAAAATTCAATTTTTAAACTGGGTTGCATTTAAAACTCACCCGAATTACAAAATATTCGAAATTATGATATATTATATTATTACAATACTCGAATATATAATAATAATAATAATAATAATAATAAATAATTTACGTGCTTCAATATAATAACTTAAAATGGTGGTGTGTGAAAACAATCCCAACCCGGTTTAGGTTAGGAAAGGTTAGGGTTAGGGAACGAAGTTGACTATGGGCACTAAATCCCCAGCTCAGTTAGGGTTGGGAAACGTTGTCGCAAACGTAGACACTGAGACAAGCGCAGGAGTGTGAAATCGAAACCCGCGATAAAAACACCAAAGACCTTAGTATTAGGCGTATCACTAAACCAAAATGCTTGCAAAGAGATAAGAGTTCTCGTCACTGCGTATAACTATAATAATTATATTAAATCGTTAATAATTATTATTATTATTAATAACATAATATACGAATATTATTAATTATTCGGGTAGTAAGCGCCCATTATAAATTGCAGGCGTAAGTAACAAAAATTACAAAAAATTTTCGGGCGTAAGCACACCAAATTTGAAGTTTTTTATGGCTGAAAAATGACTAAAACATACGTTAAACAAAATATATCTTTCCAAATTCCATGAAATGAATATTCTTCAGTGCTCTGTGTAAAGAAAAAAGTTTCAATATTGTACACAAAAACAAAAAAAAAAAAAAAAAATGATATACCTAAATAATGGCTTTTTTGTTCTCTTGAAAAATTAATGAAATCGCCAATATTAGTCTGCAAACAGAAAACTTACTGAGATCCGAGTTGAATACGTGGAAAGAATACGTCACCCGTGCCCTGGAGACGAAACGGGTACGTCGGACAACCAGATTTTTTTGACCATCTTTTTTTTAATTAAAACCACTCGCTGCACACCCACTCTATAGCAGGAACATACTCTCGTATTTTGCGATTTGTTTTTATTTTATTCTATCGCCGGACATCATGACGTTTGCTAATTAAAGTGTTAAAATATATTATATCATGCAAGTGTGTGTGCCAGTGCCAGTGATTCTGTGCGTATTATTAAAAAGTATCGAAATGTAAATAGTGAAAGTCCCCGGTTTTTAACCAATGACTTCATCGCGGCTCATGTGTATAATATAATAATAATAATAATAATATCTACACTCATAACAAAAATGTGAAATATGGCTGCTGGGCATGCTGACTATTACTCGTGTATTTTAATAGTTTACACGCTTGTAAAAGAGCCTTTCCTACTGTAAACTGCTTACACGGGCTTTGGTTTCGAAATAAAAAACTTATTATTTGTATTTTTTTAATCGTACAGAAAAATCAGTCTCATCCACGAGCACATAGCTCATCGTCTTTAAACCCAAGTTCATGGTATATACAACATGACATAACTTGGTATTATATACAACATGTTCCAGAGGATTTACTTAACGCGAATTGAAATATTGCCAAAATGTTGTGTTCGACTTTAAAAAAATATTGCCATCCCTAAAAATGCGTCCACGATAAACTCTCTAAATAATTTTGAAGAACGGAAGAATCGATTTTTGTGTTAAAAAATAATTTAAATTATTTATTTTGGGTACTTACTGTTAATTATATTGATCATATATTATTAAATGTATCAATTAAATTTATCGAAATTTAAACCGTTATTATAAATCGAATTTAAGATTTGAAATATTGTCGTCAATATTGTTATCTGCTCGATTGAAATGTGATCTACAACAGTAATATGTTGACTGGTTTTCACATATTATTAATAATAATAATTGTAATTCCAGTACGTTGCATTTGAAACTAGTTTCGTTGAAAATTATTGACAAAGTGACAAATAAAAGCTGACTAATAACGTAATATTGACGTTAAACTGGAATTATGGAAAGAACGAATCGGCATAAATTCTTCTCTTCGATGAAACTAGGCTATACTGTAGTAAATGTATGAAAATTACTGTAAGTAAATCGCTTTAAAACAAAAACAACATTTTCACATGATATGATCCGCTTGGTGTGTATTTGAAAAGCTAATATTATATTTTTTACTATTTTAAGACTTATAGTATAATCAAAACTTTTGAGAATAATTTGCTTGTATACTTTTCTGTAGCTCTTATAAACTCACATCGAAATGGAATTTTCCCCAGTCATAAATGATAAAATATTACGTACCTAGGTGTTTACAAAAACGTTTTAAGTTAACGAAATGTTTATGTAAGTTGCTTTTTTTGTTCTCTACGTGAAATACATATTATTGCTCTTCAAAATAAAAAAAAAAAACGTTCGAAACTTATCAATTCCCTACTGTTATGTACATATTAATTATGATAGAAATGTCAATCAAAATCATATCCGAATAATATACGTGTTATAAAATGTATATAATCAGTATTTTTTTTTTTTTTTTTTACTGGAAAAGGATTTTCATCGATTTAGTTGACAAACGAGAAATTTTTATGATTGACTTAAATAAAAAAAAAAAAAAATCTTTTTCGTAAGCAATATTTACACTGATAGAACCCACACTTTAATCGTGTAAATGAAATAATAAAATTCAATTTAAAATTACTCGCTAATATAAAAAAATAAAAATAATAAAATAATAAAACAAGAAGAAAGTGGTAAAAAAATCGAGTAAAAATAACGCGACTATTTTTATTCTATTTTACTCGAACACTTTTTGGAATTCACGCGATTCAAGTGATTTATTTCATAATAATTTAATTCGTTGTAAAATAATAATATCACCGACTGTATTTTATTATTATTTCTTTTTATAATTAAAAGTGCAATAGTTTGCCTACCTTAAATCCGATGAGGCGCTGCTGCTGCTGCTGCTGCTGCTGTCTGTTGTAGTATGTAGTTGGAGCGGAGAAAAGATACACAACTCGCGCGTGTTGTTCTAACTAACGTTCGCGGGCGCGCGTCGTCGTCGTCGTCGTAACCTAACCACAACACCGGTTCAGAAATGAATGGACCTCTTGGGATTCGCGATTCTGTTCATATAATAACAATTTTTGTGAAAGTACCAAGGTGAGGAGATTACAACGCCGTTTTGGTGGTGTATTTTTTTTTCCCATCTTGCAGGGTCAGCTGCTCTCGGTTTTTGGTCGCGTATATACGTTTTTTATTTATTTATTTTTTTTTTTTTTTTACCCGTGGAGGTCCTGCGGGCTGCCACACACCGTACTACGTCCTATGTGGTTTACTCGCGAGACACACCTTGTCCTCTTGACATCATAATAATATAATAGACGTCGCGCGCGTGCGCGTGTGCGCTTACGCGTATCAACAATATTTAAGTGTAACGATTTTTCGGTTTTTAGATTCTGAACGAAGTGAAGAAGCTAATGTTTTTACCAATAATGTTTATTATTTTTTTATTTTTTTTTTTTTTCTGTGTACAACTTTTCGTATAAAAATACTTGTCCAAAAGTTTCGATCAATAACTTTTTGAAACCCGATTCGTCTCTAGATTGTACTTAAAAGAGGTCATTTTTTGAATTAATCAATTCTTCAATGTTTTTTTTTTTTGGAAAAAACTACCCAAAATTTGACAAAAACGACTCGAAAACCATCATTTTTTGATCAGAATTTTATGAAAGTTTAATCATAGATAGAAAATCCTATAAAAAAGATTTTGGCGCAAGAAAATTTTGAAAATGTGAAAAAAAAATTTTGGACGTTTTTCTAACATTTTTTTTTTCTTTATTTATTTTTTATATTATTAACTTCCCTCGTTCAGAATCGTTTTATTGAAGAAATGATTTATCGTTTCTCTAAAATTAAATACACCCGTCGAGAGAATCCCACCCATCGGCCATCGTGCGATGTATGTCCGGCTTTTTTTTATGATTTTTCTTCAAAAGACGTTCTCAAAATAAAGCAAAAAAACACACAAACGCAAAGAGAATAGTTAGATACATAATATGGTTTTGCATACCCAAAAAAAATGGACTGCAATTATTCAATTACGTATGTTAAATTATAATATATAGACTCGTGTATTTATCGGTAGGGAGACACTATTCCTAATTTGTTTTTCACATTTTTTTTTATTTCCCAAAAGTTCTTTTTTTCAATACCATTTTTCGTAAAAGTTATTTTTAACAATACCAAATCTATCACTATAATAATATCTTATCAAATATAAGAAATTACTGTTAAATAAAATAATTAAAATTTTAAATTATGACCAATGACTGTAAGGTATGAAGTAATATAGTAAAATTGCTATCAATAAACTCGTCATGTAAATAATTTAATGAATAATATAAAAAAAAAAATGTTTAATTATGACCAATTTTTTTATTTTGGGGGAAATATTAAATTTGTAAAAATATATATTGGAAGAATGTTTTCATGGTAAATATTGAAATTGGAAAAAATTTATTGGGAAAAACGGTTTGGGAAAACTGTACTACATTCGTATTTATCATCATTTTACATCATCTTCTACAATATTATTATTAATGTCCGACTAAAAAAATTTTTAAAAAATACTATTCACTCGAGACACATCTCGCACATTTGCAAAAGAAATTAATTTGTATTATTCTACAAAATTTAATACACTATTTATTTTTTACGATCACGTGATTTGAAAATCTATCACTGTCCAGATACGTAATTCGCGCTTTAACCCTTTAGTGTAATTATTTGTAAATTATATACGTCCTTGATCGTACACTTGAGATACACTCAACTGGGGGAATGTCATCGAGAAACGAAAAACGGTGGGATAATTAAAGTGTGTACAGTTTACATAACTTATAATTATTATGACGCGTGTTGATCTTTGTAAAATCATAGTGAAAAATAATATTATTGAAAAATCGCTACTTTTTAACATAGGTTAATGACGTTTTATTACTTTATTGCTTTTATTCACAATTCGATTGAAAGTAATACAAGGCTGGTCGAGTTAATAATTTATTTTAATTAGTTCAGTTTAGTAAAAAAAAAAAAAATGAATAATTAAAAATTATGATCTAATAAAAAATTCGTCAGTTAATTGAATCGAGCCAACTGAAATATTATACAATTTAAAAGTATTAACTATTATTATATTAATGTTTAAGTAGAAAGTAAAATACAACAAGATTGTAATTAAAAAAATAAATAAATAAATGACTGATCTATTAGTGTGTTTTTAATTTTTTTCGTTTTCGTTTTAGAATATAATATAATAATTAAACTCATTAAGTTGATATTATGAAATTAAAAATTCGAAAAAATCGATGATACGTTATTGTGTGAGTGTAAAACGAAAATAGTTTTATTTTTTTTTAACTAGGTGCGATTTAATTTTTTGAACTGGTCAATGCCTAACCTTGAATTTAATACGTAGTAGAGTAGTAGTTTATTTACGATTTTCAGGGGTAAACCGGATGACGATAATAATGAATGTAAGCAGTAAGGTATTCGGCCGGGTCCACCTGTGAGAGTTCTCGATAAAAATTAAGCCGGAGGCATATTATAGAGGAGGCGATACAGGGCCGTTCGAATTTTACGTCGAAAAAAAAAAAAAATGACTCTTGACACATTATGATGTAGGTTATTATTATGCAATTAGTTTTGTTGATCTCTATTAGTAATAGTAGTAGAGAGTCCGTCGGAATGATTCGCGCGCGGTCCACGCGTATAAAATCCGAACCGTAACAGACACGATAATGGTAAATCTATAATAATATATGGTTGCGGAGAGACGTCAATTTTTTTTTTTTTACATATTCCTTATGAGATGCTTGAAAAAAAATTGCAGACTAAGCTAAAAATGTGTGTTTTATGATAATATAGAGAGAGCTCAAATTAAAAATTTTGTTTTGCAATTTCGCTATATTTTAGTTTTTACTGTTTTTTTTTTTTTGTTTCGTTTTTTCGAAACGTTTTTGCATTTTTACCTGTTTTTTAAATCAAAATCGATCATATTTTATGAACTAATATTTTAGTAAACGTGTTTTTAGATTTTGTTTTCGATTGAACTATCAAGTAAATTGTAAATGTATTATTGATTAAGTGAATATAGACCGATTACGCTGATGGATTGTCTAAATATTAAAATTTCAACGTAAAAAACTTTTTTGGCAAACAATCGCTATAAGTTCAAATTCGAAAATCTGACCGAATATTTAATATAATTCAATGTAACACTCAAGGTGAACATTTTAATTCGTTTACTTTTATTTTAAATTTTTCGATGATTTCAAAACTTAGTACCTAACTACCTGTAATAATTTGTTAGTAATAAAAAAAAATTATTAACTAATAAATTTCCATTTTTTTTTTTTTTTTTTAGCGCATATTTAAGGTAATATTATAAATATATAAATAAATCCATCCTAAAATATGCTTATTGTATCATATTATATTATTGTCAATGAAGAACACAATATTGATTGAATCGAATTTAGAATATTATATTATTACGACAGATTTAAAAAAAAACATCAAAACTATATATTATTATCTATTTTACTTAAAAATTAAAATGAGCTTCTAGAAACACTAAAAACTTTTTTCAGTCTTCCATTTTCAACAAATTGTCTATGTGAAATAACAGTTTCTCCTCTATCATAATATTATAAATTTAATGAGAATACCGAGTGAAATTTTTTTTCAAACAAATTCTATTAAACCAAAGATTGAAAAAATCATTTCAGATCAACAACAACGACAAACTACCAAGCCACATATTAATTTAAAGACGAATCTTAGTATATGCATTTTTTTTTTTACATTTATTTTATTCATAACAAAGTAAAATGGATGCTTTATATTTCTTTAAAATCATATATTTTATTGTATTTATTATTTAATATACTATTGCAATTCTATAATAATATGCGTGTAATCTATACTTAAAATTTGAAATGTATATATTTAGGGGTCGCTAAAAATTGGATATTGTCTAATTTGGGGGTCGACACAGTAAAAAAGTTTGAGAAACACTGATACACTGTGTGTGTTAATATAATATTGTATATGTGCATGATAGAAAAAAAAAAATTTGCTATCATTTTAACTTGGCATTTTTTTCATTTTTTTTAAAAGTGCATTATGTTACAAATTAAGTGAAATTTTATTGTTTCTTTTAGTCACAATCTTTTTTTAACAAGGGTTAGTGTCGTTACAAGAGATATTTTACAAAAGTATATAGGTCCAATCGCGCGGCGTCAATGGGGCGCTGACTGAACAAACGTATTAATTAGTCGATTTCTCTAATTATTTCGTTCAAACATTTCGGCACAAATACATTCAAGTAATTATTGCTATTAGTCTGAAATGTATAATAATAATAATAATTATCAATATTAAATATTAATTCGCATGTTTTCGTAACGAAAATTTTGAATTCTATCATTTTATGAGTACATAATGTCAGTAGAAAACTATAATATTTCCTTATACAATAATTATTATTCGAGTTAAACCGTTTAATCATGTCGGAATTTTTTATTTTTTTTTTTTTCAAACTTTAAATACATATGCAATCATTAAAGTTACAAGTAATATTTATAAGTACAGGTATTTTCGTTGTTTAATAAAGTACAGGAATTTTAGTCTAAAAAGTATATTTTGATACAAATTATTTTAAATTAGAAAAATGGGAGGAGAGGGTAAATAGTAATTGTTTTAAAACGAGTATTTTTAATATGAGTGCACTTCTCCTGACCACGGTATATAATATACTATATAGAATACAATCGAGTTGATTCGAAAATTTCGTTTGGCTATCTGAATGAAAATATCGTTTGTTTTGTTAAGCCGTCGCGCCCGTGATCTCGACGATGCCCTTCTGTGACTTTTCTCAAATATGACTCTCCGAGACGCGTGTTTCACACATTATACGCGTCCGCACGTGGTATGACTGTATAATAATAATAATTATTATCATACAGAGCGTTTATAAAATAACTGTTGTACAGTTTCAACACTGTGATATTCATATGATTATTATATTTTAAATAATAAATAATATGTATTTTACTCAGTATAATACATGTATTATGGTAAGTATAATTTTTTTTTGCTTTGCAAGACTATACAAATTACAGGTGTCCTATTTTTTTTTTTTTTTTTTTTTTTTTTTACCATCTATACCGTTTATTGCTGTTTATTTTATATAAGATATAAATAAATTTATAATAATTTTATATAAGGTATACCAAATAACTGTAAATTAAAATCTCTTAGATTGACACCATAAGAAAGAGAGATGTCGTGGTGACCTTGTTGTTATAAATAGAAATTTTGAAAAATAGTGCATTTTTTTTTCTATAACTTGTTATTGTTAACATATCATATCTGATATAAGAAGTTATCTGATATCAACTAACAATTTAATTTTATAACGTTAATATATTATCGTGGGAGACGATTTCAATAATTTCGATTATTATATACATAATATGCTATTACAAGTATTTCCAAAAATTTGAAATTATAAAGTACGACTACATGTACTGGTAAAAAAAGTAAGTTCATAGATTTTTGACCTCAGAAAAATGTATTACTTGGAATATTAAATTTGGTTTACGCAAATAAATGATAAACGTATTCAACGAAATATTAAAACTCAGTGGAAAAAAACAATAAAGTGAACTCGATTGTTTTTAGTGTCATAGACTTAACGTTTTGATTTTTATTTGTTTCTAAAACAGAACACAGTATAAGACGCATAGGCAGAAATCAGGTGGTGAGCTCGAGGTCTTGGCCTCCAAATTTATTCAAAGCCCCTCCCCCAGAATTTTCAAAATTGCATAATTAATTGCTAAATTAAACAAATGTCACCGTTTCAAAATTTTCATTCTAATCTGGTCGTTGGCAAATTTTAAGATGTGTAATACGCAGTGAAAAATCTTATAAAACGTTAAATGTCCCGCCGTCATTCGAAAAAAATGGTTAAGAACCACTGTTTTAAACGAATGAGATTCGTTTAACCACCTGGCGATTTTCTCGAAACTCAAGAATCGTTTTCACGAACACCCTGTATTCTCGTAATAATATTATCATTATCATTTCCTTATCCGCCGCGCTCTGAGCTCTGTCACTCGATACAAAAATAATACATATTATCTGCGGTAGTTCATCTAAGCATAATAATAATAATAATAATACTGCCTATCCCCCTCCCTCCCTCATCCAACCACCACCACAACGACGACGGGCACGTGACTAGACGTTTTAATAATCTCGCACGCGATACGCGCACATTGTATTCATAATATCCAGGCATGTACACGTCTGACTTTGGGTATTATTATTAGTTTTGCAGCAATCGTATAGTGGTTCCCAACCTTTTTGGCTGTGCGACCCATAAATTTTCTATAAACTATTTTGAGGCCCACTAACTAATTTAATACAATATAATAAAGTTGAAAAATTTAAACACACAAACATGTAAATAGACACCCCCGTAATAATACACGTACGATGTATTATAATAATATTATTAAAGACATCATAATATTCTGTTAGAAAATTTTTCCAAAATTCACGCGCAAAAACAATAGGAAAAAGTTGAAAAAACTCTGTGCGAATTTTGAAATTGTTTGTCTTCGGTACCGCGGTAGTATCAATATCAGGGCGGTTTTATTTCACCTCAAAATCCCTTTTAATCTATTTCATCGATTCAAGAAAAAAATATATAATTAAAAAGGCTTGTTTTCGCACATAAATGAGTTGTCGAATAACTCAGTTTCCAATATAGGAAATGACCGAATAATCTTTTCGGACGACTCGTATCCAAAACCTAGTCGAATTTGTGGTGTTAAAAACGATATTAAAAGCCACCTGTTCTCGTGACAGTGTTCAGTGTTAACGACTTCTAGCAGTAAGTAAGTCGATGAAATTTTCAATTTATTTCGGTAGGCTTCTTAATTTTTTTTTTTTTTTCAATACAATTTTTAAATAATTTAATATAATATTATGAGAAACAGCCGTGTGTACACTCTGTACAGCCTGCAGTTTATCGTTAAAAAACGATCGAAGCGCGCGCGGACAGCTACGAGATTGATAACACTTTCGTTTTTCTCTACTTCTTCTTTTTCTTCTTCTTCTTCTATTTGTTAAATAAACACAGGCACAAAATAAACGAATGTTTTTCATGCAGCGTGGGCCGTGCCGATACGTTAGTAGTAATAATAAATAGGTAAGTATAATAATTATATACGAGATCAACAATTGGTTGTGCACACAATCGCCTCCACATCATATACGTAAATATCGCACACACGAGTAAAAACGATATAAAATTAGCACACTCACATGCACAAAATATATATATATAATATTATATGTTTATTTGCACCAATTAATATAAGAGTATAATTTTATTAATAGTTAAATTTTGGTTCTCCTTTCAAAAGCAAAAGCTTGTGCTGAAAAGAGAGAGTTTGTGATGAAAGATTTAAATTTAAAATAATACAATGTAATTATAGCTATTCACGTTTAAACATTAGCTAAGAAAAGAAACTTAAAATAACAATTATTATTGTGACAAAACGTTAGACATATACATATTCTTATACATTAAGAAGCTATTAAAATGATATTTTATACAATATCGAATAAATTTATTTTTTTTTTTCTAGGGCTTTGTTGACCGAATACAGTATTCATTTTAGGGATGATGATATTAGTATTAACCTTAAAGCGAGTATTGTAAGTGTGACATGGACCATCAATTTATCAATTATAAAATAACAAACAAACGTTCTTAGTGTATAATGAGTTTAAAATTAAGTATCTCTAAATCTTTAAATAATTTAACTGTAGGATATAAAGCAGATTTATTAAAAATACATTTGAGTAATAATGAGTTTAAGGTGGTTTCGAGATTCCTGTAATAAGTAGATATTGTATTAGTGCAATGTATGTGAATTTTTTTAGTTTGAAGTTAAGAATAGATTTAAGAATATTTTAAAATAACATAGAACATAAAAAATGGAAAAAAATTAAAAACATAGAAAAATTTTCTCAGTAAATTATTGACATATAAATTATTAATTAGTATGTACATCCCAACTCTATTCAATATTCTTTACATTTGCAAACAATATTTTTTTTAAATTACTGTTGGTAAAACTATTAGTATGAGCAAAAAGATTTTGTATTTATCTAAATGTATAGATTTTTGAAATACAAAATGTGAATATAATTAGTTTTTTCTTTATTTATCTCACGAGTGAATTATTATCTGGCCAATTTTTTTTTTTTGGCAATGGTAAAACTTTCCTCGGCGATTTTATATAAATTATTAATTATTATTAGTATGGACTTTTTAGTAACATCGACAAAGCAAATAATTTTACCACGAGTTTCTTGATTAATAGAAGTCCGTTAATATAATATTATATAAATGTTTACGCGATGGTATAAGTGTGTGCGTTTTCGTCGTACAAATATAATAATTATTATTATTAATCCGTCCGGTTTTCCAATTTTATTATTATTATCATTGTCCCGTGTATGAGATAATAATAATAATTTATTATTATTATTATTATTATTGTCCGTCGTACCCTTGAGCACACACGATTTGCCGTTTTAGAAACTGGGCCACAAAAAGCGGAATTCATAATTTTATTATCAAAACTTTTAAATCGCTCCTCTACGTGCACGCAATATAAATAATAACTGTACCGGATTTTAATCACCTTTTATACAGTGGGAGTTCGGACAGGATTGAGTTACCACTGCAGATGACTTGACCGGAGCACGAGCACGCACCGCGTGCGTCCATATCCGCTTTTTCTCTCTCTCCCATAAATTTCTTCTATTCGTTTCGCCGCCTCGCTGTAATACATCCCACTAATCGCCTCTCTATATACGTCATAACAACCGAAACCGATAATTATATTCTTCCCATTATAATAATAATATAAATTGCTCGCGTCGTCGTTCGTCCGATCGTCCAGTATTCACTTCACTTCACGACTACTTTCTGATGTCTGTATTTTTTTTTTTTTCCGGTCAGTCTAGTATTATGAAAAAAATTCCCTCCAAGGACCGGAAACTTTGAACGCGGTGAAATTTGACGCGATTAAAATTTGTTCATTAATATTATGTTTTATTTTTTTTTATTTGCATTCCCATTACGTAACGTGTGCGTGGTCCTTTTAATATTATTATTACAGTGTTCGAGGGTGGCCATTATAATTTTTAGCCCGAAATCATTTTAAAGAATTTATAATTAATTCTGTACACTGAAAAAGTCCGTGCCTCTAACTATTTATCAAATCATATGAAAAATAACTTACTTAAGTATAGAGGTACACTATCTTATTATCTAACCAAAATAATAACAATTTTTTGTTTTTTCGTCGTATAAAAATCATAAATTGATTGATTGCAATAAGTAGTAGATGCAATATTTAACCGAGACAAAAAAAGTTTTTACAATGAAATGTTCTGTCACGCGTTTCTAGCTAGTAGTTGTGTTACGCGTCTATTGTAACAAACACGGTTTACGTTTAGAACCTACAAACACGCAACATGGATAGCATATGACATTCTAAAATTGATTATAAAAACTATATGACTGTGTAGTGTAAAAGCGCTGATATTATTAAGTACTTCGAGTATTTTTAACCGTTGAAATTAATAATTTAAATGTTTTTTTTTTACTTTCACAATCCTCTCTTCATTTAGTCATTCTCACCGTGTTAGTAGATTAACCATTTGTCATACATAATAAATGTTAATCAGGTACATTCATCAAATCATTTTTATCTTAGCTTTAAATTCACCAATTATTGGCAATACAACCGTATTAGGTAAACAAAAAATGGATTTAACATCCCAGAAACTAAAATGTAGTTTTGATTTTGATGATTTAAGTTTGAATTTTAGATTCTGAACGAAGTGAAGATGCTAGTGTTTTTACAATGATATTTTTTTTTTTCTGTTTACAACTTTTCGTGTGGAAATACTTATATGTTATATATAGTTTCGATCAGCAACTTTTTGAAACCGGATTCGTCTGTAGATGCTACTTTAAACAGGTCATTTTTTGAATTTCTGATCCGAACTATATGAAAATTTAAACTTAGATAGAAAATAATATAAGAAAGATTTTGACATTTTTCTGACGTTTTTTTTTCTCATTTATTTTTTATATTATTATTAACTTCCCTCGTTCAGAATCGTTTTATTGAAGAAATGATTTATCGTTTCTTTAAAATTCAATGCACCCGTCAAGAGAATCGCACCCGACGAGCGAAGTACACACATTTTAAAGTATTTATGCTCACTATCATCACCGGACCCGAGTTGAATCCGGATTCTCGGAAAGTAGAATTTCAGATCTAAAGAGGGACCTGTTTGCATGCTGATAAACACACCGTATTTACATAAGTATTCGTGCATCATACATATTACTATATCACGTATTATGTTGACTTACTTCCCAGATGTGAATTAGTCCGATTTCTGTTGGTTATAGAACGTATTGAATATTTATGAAATTCAATATTATTTTATAATTTCGTTATTATATAATATAGCCAATATAGGTAAATGTTCTGTTAGGATTAACGTGTTATGAATAAACGAAAACCACAAACGCAAATAAATAATTGAGTTAAAAAATATATTACAGTTACCTAACTGTTATGATTGTAATTAAATATATAATTATTAAGATGAAAATTATTAGGTACAACAAAATATGTTTATGGTAATTTTAATCATAATTTTTATTACCTATAAACACGTTCATCGACATGGCATGAGAGTTATATACCTACATCGAAGAAGACAATTTTCGTAAATCTCAATAATTATAATTCGACTTTAAGTGTTTCCGTAGCTACAGGTGATAGCCAGAATTACATAATTCGTGTACTTTACTGCCAGCCTAGTCTAAGCACACTGTTTATAGAAAAAAATAAAATAAAAAATATCTAAAATTTTTTTTTACATTTTCCAAATTTTCTTGTGCCAAAATATTTCTCATATAATTGTCTATCTATATGCTTAAATTTTCATAAAGTATTTGTAACAAAAAATAATGGTTCCGAGTCTTTTTTGTCAAATTTTGGGTAGTTTTTCCTTCCAAAAAAAAAATTGAGAAATTAAGAAATTCGATAAAAATGACAAGTATAAAACTAAAGATAAATCTGGTTTGAAAAAGTTGCAGGTCAAGAGTTGTGGACAAGTATTTATATACAAAAAGAAAGTGTTGACAGAAAAAAAAAAGACTTTGGTCTCGTCGGGGTGTTCTTCGCACGTCGGGTGCGATTCTCTTGACGGGTGTATTGAATTTTAAAGAAACGATAAATCATTTCTTCAATAAAACGATTCTGAACGAAGAAAGTTAATAAACAAAATCTTTCTTATATTATTTTCTATCTATGTTTAAAATTTCGCATATAGTTCAAATCAAAAAATGATAGCTTCCGAATCGTTTTTATCAAATTTTGGGTAGTTTTTTTCCAAAAAAAAAACAATGAAGAATTGAGAAATTCAAAAAATGACCTCTCTAAAGTACAATCTAGATGCAAATCCGGTTTCAAAAGTTTGCTGATCGAAACTTTTGGACAAGTATTTCCATACGAAAAGTTGTACACAGAAAAAAAAATAAAAAAATATATAAACATCATTGTAAAAACACTAACTTTTTTTCACTTCGTCCAGAATCTAAAACGTTGATGTCGAATTCCTAGTATTTACAATTCCTAATTAATAATACTTGTTACTTGCGGCGTTGAGTTCGCATTACAATATAGTTCTGCCCGCCCCCGGTCATATTATGAAGTATTTTTTTTTAATAATACTCGTCTAGTAAAAACGCATTAAACGATTACCGTTTCAAAAATATCTCCTCGGGCATTAAAGTCCCATGTCATAACGTTACCCATTGGCCATTACACTAACCGCGTAAATCAGACAAAACTAATGACGATAATTATTATTAATTAAAAACGGTCTTCTTGCCGTAGGCGGAACTAAGTGAAACTAAAATTAAATGTTCAATGGGTGGCTATATTTTTCCCGGAAACTCCACGATTCTACCCGTCTACACCGCGTACAATGATTGAATAGTATATAATGTGTGATTGTGTGGCAACGGACGAAAGTAATCTATTTCTATCCGTGGTAGACATTAGTGTTTTGAACGTGCTGTTGTTCTTGGTGTCGGGCGTGCCAGGGAAACACTTTTTGTATCGGTGATTCTCAACATTTTTAAAGCCCCCCCCTTTTTAAAGCAAAATATCTTTCAATGCCCCTCTTATAAAAAAAAAAAAAAAAAATTAATTAAAAATAATATGTCGTACTATATTTGAAAAGTGTTTAATTGAAAACTTAATAGAAAATATACTTATGTATTCATAAAGATGCTTGGCTGGTTTTTAATACCTCATTAGTTAAACGTTCAATCAATTATTAAATCTGTTATTAATCTGCTAAATATTTCAATGTTTAATTAAAAACTATCTAAAAAAAACCAAAAAATACAATTACAGATAAACCATGGAGAGTCGTTCAGTGGAATATCTGTGTTTCAGTTTTTATTTTACTCCAATATTTATGCCTAAGTGTAAAAATATATATTATGCTCAACACCGCCATATCGCCCATAGCATATTCATCGCCCCTCAGAACCTCTTCGCCGGCCATTTGGAGGGAGGAGTGGTATCATCCTCGTTGAGAACCACTGGTCTATATCAACAAACACTAGTGTTAGTAGGCGTGTTTATCCTGCACCTGTTGCGTGAAAAACGATTGTGGTCCCTTGCACTCCTGTCACCATAATCCTGGCACGCAAGCAGTGCCTGATTAAGGAAAACCGAGATCCTGTGCACTATTAATTTTTTTTTTTTGGGGGGGGAGCCTTTAAATGTAAAAATGTTGGTAAAAATAAAAAAAAAAAAACGTTGTAATCCAGCGTTTGGTCTGTTTAGTTCCAAAACAGCAGTTGAGTTTGCTTATAATATTCCACAACCATTTCGTTTTCTTTTTATCATCACATTAAGGTTAAAAAATGTAAATTTCAATTACTCGTTATTTTATAGTATAATAATGGTTCCGTTATATTATTATTATTATTATTATTGTACATTAAATTCTCAATCTCACTAAAAATAACTTCTTTTTTTTTTCTGGTGAAAAATTGAGAACTGACAATAGGGCCCTAAAAATTCGAGGGCCCTGTGCATGTGCACCGGGTGTATACAGAGTCAGTCTAAAGATAAATGGCGCCCGAGAACGTTTATAGGTATTTTTTATTTTTTTTTCTATAATTAAGATATCAATTTATTTATCCAAATGTCATACAAGAAACAAAAAATAACAGGCTCATAATAAATATAACGACTATAAAACTATATAATTAATTTTAGATTTTGATAAATCGTTTTCGTTTGGAAATTTAATCCGAATTAGAGCGAAATCACATCAATCACAAAAGGCAAACCGTTAAAAACAGGTTTTTGGCAAACTTTATGATTTACATCGTTGCTTATAAATCATTGAGCAGAAAATCTCAGCACTGCAAATACCTATTAAATAATATAATTATAGTGTACAAGAGTGAAGAGGTACCTTATAATATATTTAATTAAATATAAGGATATATAATCTAATGATTTATTAATTATCTAGTGTCTACTTACTCTAGTCATCGCGTTTAACGCAGAATTTTTATTTTTTATTTTTAGGAAGATGAAAATAATTAATTCTTCGGGCAAATTTTTGATTAGTCTAAACTAGTGTTTCCCGACCTTTTTTTTTTATTCAACGCTCTTTTAAAATTTTCAGAATTCTCCACAACCTCCTACTTCATAAATTTAAAAAAAAAAAAAAAAAATAATGAAATTTTAGATTTTGAGTAGAGCCAAGAAGCT
>JAIPRM010001414.1:0-38366 GCA_025469315.1 Stegophylla sp. TES_Ste_2020
TACTACCTGTGGGTGGTGAAAATTACATACTCTTATTTTGGTGCAAATTACAAAACGCATTTTAAAAAAATGGTGCAAATTACACATGTTTTATATATTTTGGGTAAATTTTGGTGCAAATTGACTACAGCCTTTATATTATGGTTTTTTTTTTTTTTTTTATCAATTTATAAAGGCGTATGATTTTGAAAATCTAGTTTTAAAAGGAGTTCCAATTTGATTTTGAATAACCCTAGTAACGATTTTTGTTTTTGATTAAAGTCAGTTTGTAACAATTAATGGAAAAACAAAACGTGACGGTGTAACTTATCGGCTAGATTGGCCTGTCCAGTAATATCTTAAAAATATTGTGTACACCAGTCTATATTTATTATACATTTGTGAATTCTTTAAATTTGAACCATTTTTAAACACTTTATTTAACAATACGAAATTAGATTACATCATTATGGAATGTTGATTATTTTTTTGATGTTTAAACAAGATAATTTTTAACGAGGGGATTATAATATGTCTCGAAAGAGATTTACCTATATTTCGAATTGTGACCGTTCAATAAAGTTATGTACACAAAAAGACAATCTAATATCACTTTCAGAGAATGACTGTATAAGGAACGGTATCAATATTATCGAATTTTTTCAAAAAATTCAAATAATTACTGAGACACTTTCGCTGGAGTTTTTAATTTAGGAAATTTGCGTAAACTTATAAAATTGAGCCAACAACTCTAGATCGAAAAGTTATCGTAACAGGTATGTAACTATATTATAATAGATAACGAAACAATTAAAAGCCGGTTTTAACCCGTAATCGAGAACAAATTTATTGAAATCGATCACGCAACCAAAACCAAAAACAATGGAAAAATTAGTGGGTTTTAATAACCGGTGATCAAAAACATCATTGGAATATTATTATAATATTCAACAGTATTAAATGAATCAACATTATCAATCGTGTATCAATATTTCACGTTTTTGGAATGTTACAATAACATGTGTAATCAGTTGAAAACTAAAATATTAATTGATTGTACCTATTCTTTTGCCGAAACAACGACTACTATAAAATATATTGTGCGATAGTGTAATGGCATTTTCAATATTTTTATGAGAATATCCATATAAAAGGTCCGTTCGCGCTCCGAACTATAGTTCACACCGAAACGATCAAGCCGAAATGTCCGCACCAGGAAGTCCGGATCCGGTAATTATTTAACTATAATGATGTAAACTGTTTTATTCGTTAACATTTATTGATGACTTGTAAGTCGTGACTTCTTTTTATTTGAACTTCAATATAATACAGTATCGTAATTAAATGTGTGATTAAAGTGGCTCTCGTCATCAATTATAATATTATTCGTTAAATGAATTCTTTTTCTTACAATATTATACGTTTTTAATATTTTTGTTGGATTTTGATATTTCTTTGTTGACATATATTACGCGTGGATATATAAAAGCTCATATATGAAGGGGGGGAGGGTTAAGAGATGAAAATCACTCCAACATCCAAACAAAATTTACGAATACGTTTTAGATTTTGACTTTAAAGTAGACCGAAGAAGCTAGTGTTTTTTCAAAAATGTTTTTTTTTCTTTTATATAAAAAGTTTTTGTATACTTGCCCAAAAGTTTTGAACACTAATTTTTTGAATCAGAATTTGCTTTTCAGATGATATTTTAAGAGGTAATTTTTCAAAATTTTCAATAGTTTTTCCAAAATTTGGTAAAATTATCTAAAATTTGACAAAAATACCTTTAAAACCTCTAAAATTGAAACCTTATGAAAATTTAAATATAGATAGACAATAATATGAAAAATATTTTGATGAAGAAAAACATTTTTTAATAACGTAATTTTCTAAAACTCTGAGCGAATCAAAGAAGCTGTTTTTGAAAAGAAAATGTTTTTTTTCTAGATTTTTTTTTACTTAATTATTATTTATATATAAAAATATATTATATATATTTATATATTTTTCTTTATTGTTAACACTTTTGCGTCTAGAAATACTTGTCCAAAAGTCTCGACCACCATCTTTTTCAAATTGTATTTGCCTCTAGATGGTATTTTAAAAAGGCCATTTTTCGAATTTCACAATTTCTTAAAACTCTTTGAGAAAAACTATCCAAAATTCGATAAAAAAGACTCATAAATCGCAATTTTTTAATTAAAATTTAAATATACATAGACAGTGAATATGAAAAATAATTTGATGCTAGAAAATTTTGAAAACATAAATAAAAAAATTTTAGAAAATTTTTTTTAACCCTTTTTTTCTCATTCAATTTTTTTCCGCTTCTTTATTTATTAGATAGAAAAAAGTAAAGTAAAGTAAAATAAAGCAAGCTAAGTAAATTAAAGTAAAGTAAAGTAAATTAAGGGAAGTAAAACAAAAATAAGTATTGACATGAAAGCCGAGTATTCTTTGAAACTCGGATTAGATATTTTAACTGGTTGTGTTGAAAATGATGACTATTATTATTTTTTATGTTATAAACATACTTCGTTCAGAATCGTATTATTAAAGAAGTGATTTATTGTTTTTTAAAATTTGACAAGCCCATCCAGAGTATCTGATTCGTGGAGTGAAAAATACCCGTGGTGCGAAGTATTTCCAGCTTTTTTGTCTATACTTAACTTATCTTTGCTTTACTTTGTTTTACTTAACTATATATTGTTTTGCATTATTTTACTTTACTTCTTTTTTTTACATTTTTTTCTCATCATTTTTTTTTTCTCTGTCTCAGTAAATCGTAAGATATGAAAGTGGCTGAGTAAAATTAATGTAATAATAATGAACTTTAAAACTTTAAAGTGGGTTTTTTTTTATATATGAACTGAAGATGGTTTTATTGAAGAAACGAATTATTGTTTGTTTAAAATGTAACGTACACCCCAAGTCTTACCCGATGAGCAAAGAATAACCACGGTCAGAAGTTTATCCGTATTTTTATTCACTAGATTATGGCTTATGCTGAAGAGTATAAGATCAATAAAATTATTTATATTTTTACGGAATAATATTAATTTTAATGACTCATGAATTTACAAAAAAAACTACGGTTTTAAATATTATAATGGTAAAGAATATTATAAAAAAAAAAAAAAAATAGATTGAAAAATAATTATGGTATTTAAAACTTGAAAGTATTTATGTGTAAAAATGTTGTGTATACAATCTGAAAATCCCTCCCCCATATAATTTTCCTCTATACACGCGTGGATATGACGCATTATCGGTAATACACGATTGCGAATCGACTTTTTTCCTTAACACGATTGTGGTTGTTTTTTCCTGCCTTTTTTTGTTGCCATATAATATGATACATTGCACAATTAAAGTACGGCACATTTGCGGTCACGATCTTTTCGGTATACTATTTTGTAGTCATACATGTACATACTATTCTTATGTGTTAAAAGACACAACTTGAATTGTTTTTGATAAATTTCGCCACGTTGCACGGCAAGTCAATTATCGAGCCGAAATGTGCCCACATTCCACAACAAACCGAGGATTGATATCGATGGTTTGAAGCGCGATTTCGAAGCGCGATGGCTGCGAAATTAGCTTGCGAAGCAACTGAGCGAAGTGAACGGAGCTGTGGAGCGAAGCGATGCTCAATGCCATTCACGGAGATAGACAGAAAAAATATTATACAATATCTTAACTTGGCAATGTCGCGTGAAAAATCATCGTTCGCAATCGAGTGGCGAAAATTATAAAACGTTCGCAATTACGTTGCACCCATGTATTATAAAATATAATTATGTATATTATAAACGGGTACAATATGTATTAACGCAAAAGATGCGTTTTAGAAATTCAAACATAATATCCGTTTCACGAGTCTTGGCAAATCCGCAGTTAGTTAAAGACCAGCCGAGATTTTAGACAGTAATCGATGTGTTTTGTATTCAAATCGAGTTCCGTTGTTTTCTTTTTCGTAGTAATAATATTATTACATTGTTCGCGTATAATAATGAAGCACGTCATTCGCGCAATAATTATTGTCCGCGTGCGTCATCGATTGTCTTTTTAATAATAGTGATGAATGACATAATATTACATGTATGATTATATAGGGAACGCGAAACGTTTAGGCGCACGATCGAAATAATGGTATACCTGCAACGAATTTTGTATAGTCTTCGAAAGCAATTCGTCGAGATCGGAGTACAACAGTATTATAATAATATCAAATATTACATAATATTTTAAATGTCCGTTGCTATTTTAAGACACAGTTATTGTATCTCTAGAAAAATATATTTTGTGTACCTACTAAAATGTATACAGCACATACTTGAGAAGGGCTTTGCATCTAGATAAATAAATTGCAAGTAGATTTTAGGTTCTGAGTGGAGCAAATACACTGTGTTTTTATAATGATGTTGATGTTTATTTTTTCTTCTTTCTCTTTTCTTTTTTTTTTTTTTTTTATAAGTATGAAACATAAAGTTAATCATATTTTTTATACCAAACTTCATGAAAATTTAAGTATAAATAGACAATAATATAAGTAATATAAATTGTATTGTAAAAAAAAATGTTGAAAAGTGTTTTCCAAAATTTTCTTTTTACTTTTCTCAGTTAATAGTGCAGTATAAAACTAGAAGAGCAAAAAAAAATATTTTCATAACAAACTTTATGATTTTTAAGTAAAATTATCTTGAATAAACTGAAGCTTTACTCAGAATCGTTTTATTTGATAAATGATTTATCTTTTTTTTTAAAAAAATATAAATAATAAACAGCAAAATTGTGATATACTCGTATTATTACATACAATTTATGTCTGATTAACAAATCATTTTTTAAATTTGTCTATGATATACATTTTAGAAATTCGAATTTGTATAATTTTTCCAATAGCCTACAAAGAAGCATTTATTTGTTAGTTGTGTGAGCCGCTACCACTAGTTTACAGATGGATTAATTTTGAAACTTACTATACGTTCCACAGAGTTTCGGGACATTTTTAATGGATTTTTTTCGTACATATATGAATAAACTTTTTTATAAATTTATACATACATTATACATTCATTTAACAAATACAAAAAATTATATTTTTATTACAATTTTAACATTTTGAAAACTTACATATTTTTGTTTTTCATGAAATTCTTTACAATTTCCGTGTTCAATCGATTTTTCTTCAAACGAAAACGTGCCACTTGGCGGCTCCCGGTGTAGAGTTTTTAAGTAACGTTCGCGTTGACCTGTCATGCGTGTGTCCAGTTAATGGTGTATAAAAGTCATAGATCATTTTTTTTTCTCCTTCTCTCTCTGTCTCTCCTTCTCTCTCTTTCATTGCTCTCGTCCGACCGTTAGTTCGAATCCGTAAAAATACCATATACGTATTATAAAGACGTACTTACTCGCACGTCTCATCGCCGTCAACACCATTTAGATCACTTATTATTTACGCTTCGGGGATCGAAACGTGTGCGTGTATATACGTCGCAGAAGGCGTAATTACGGGTGTGTGTGTGTGTGTGTGTGTGTGTTCTCTATGGTTTTTTTATTTTTTTTCCATTCGACGTTTTTAATGGACAATTTTTGCGACGTAAGCGACGTTAGCACGCACAGTCATCGCGTCTTATGTGTCGTGTTATATTATTCTCATTCACACGACGAAGCAGTGCGCAGAATGACGAGAGCCCACACGTCATTGGCAAACGCACGTCACAGACACACTCCACGCGTGTGCTCAACTCAGAGTTAATAATAATAACGCCCTTTTTCATCGAAAATTCTCTTTCTGTTTTGTCGGCAAAAAGAAAAAAGCTACATGTCACAGCAGGGATGGCGATTTTTTCTCACATCACGAGCTAAAAGTCAACTGATAGTTTTTTTTATTCACTCAAATTTTGAAAAATGTTTTAAGAAAAATAAATATATTTCGTTTTAATTATTTTATCTTACTGTAAATGAATAAAAGATTTTGAGTTACACGACTCGTGTACTTACAAAACGCTCGACTGTTTTTATGACGAGTATAGTGCTGATTTACTTACAATTATTTCATAAATTTTATCTAATTTTTTTTTAATATTAAAAATCTAAAAAAAATCGATTTGCTGATGAAATTCTAATTTTATTTTAATTTTTTATAACAAATAGTTCAATTCTTTTTCAAACTTTTCACTTGCTTTCAAAATTTTAAAAGTTTTTTTAAATATGTAATATGAATGATACCAGATTTCATTAGATGCGATAGTTTCTTTATTCAAAACAATAAAAATTGTTTTCCATTTTTACAATACTTTAAACTTTTGAGCGTTTACAAATAAATAAGTTACCTAATTACTCTTTACTTTATCAGAAAATTTTATCTAATTTAACAGCTCGCTTAGGATTTAATTCATGTTTTTTGACACATATCAGATGGAACCATATTCGAATACAACGTCAGTTTTTTTAAAGAATAAAATATTACCGGTTTGATCTCACGCTGCGTCCAAAACTGATGTGTCTGTGCACGCCTATCTTTGAAATAACGATTTCAAATAGAGTCGTTTAATTTTGAAGTTGACGTTGTCACCTTTATGGCTGTGTGACGAGTTCTGTCACACTACAATGGAAGAAAGATAAATGATTTTTCCAAATCCGGTTGACCCGACGCACTCGACTGTCACTTTATACGCATTTCGACGGGAAGTCGTTAAAAAATGGTTATGCGAATTCAATTATTTCGTTGTACTATTTTATGTAAATATTATTTACGACGAGCTTTGGACAATTTTTACCGTTAGCACATTGCGTTCCGACCAAGTCCAACGTGTTTAAAAAAAGAAACCGTTTTGAAAAAGCGAAAATCTGGAAGACAGCGATACAATTTGATATGCTTTGGAATAAAAAAAGACGAAGTGTTCCGTACCGAAAGCAAAATACATAGCGCGTGCTCTAAGACCACGAACCACGAAGACCCGAGGGAATTTCGGGATTTCAAAACGAATTTACGGACACGGCCCAATAACGGAACGCGGAAAACTAATTATTATTTTTAGCACAAACAACGCGGGCACACACACACACACACACGTTGTAATTATTTTATCACGCCCAATAATAATAACACGCACGGTTATGTGTAGGTGGGATGCGTATGACAGGCGTCCGTAGATAATTGATTTTGGACGTCGCGGAAACTTTAAAATATAGCTTTTGACCGCCCGCAGTGTTGTCAAACTAATTTGGTGGTGGCTGACGGTTTCGCAAAACAAATTTAACGTGCGAACCGGTGGTGTAGCGCGGAGACGTGACGAAAAACGACGGGGTTTTTTTTTTTTTTTGAAACTAACCATCGACTAGGTACGCGCATTGTTTCAATATTAAAAAAAAAAAAATCCGAAAAGCCGCGACGATATACGACAATAGGCGACGTCACACTCTTTAAATATCGTTAGAGCTGTAAAATCGGCGAACTAACTATGCACTATAAATTTCGAAATTTTCTATAAACTACGAAGTAAAAAAAAAATATCAACCTACAAATTTTGAATATATATTGAATGAAAATCCGGTATACCATAGTGTTATTCTTCACTCCTCGGTTGATGTACTCTTGGTACGTGTGTTGAAGTTTTTAGAAACGATAAATCATCACTTTGTTAAAAAGATTCTGAGTGGAACTTCGGTGAACTATACTTAGAACACGATAATAATAGTTTTATCCTGAGTGAGTTTAACAATTGTAACATATTTCATACGTTTGTGATGAGGTATAATTGATGTTATAAAAAATTATACAATATTAATTTTGTATTGGGTAGTGACAGAATAATCTCTGTGCATTTAAACATTCGTGAAAATGATAAATTTTGCCATATTTTGAAGTTTCAAAATCTTATGATTGAAAATTTCCACAAATAATTTTAACAAAAACGTAAATATTAGAGTTGAATTATGTAGAAGTATACTGGTACGCAATTTTCCATTCTTAATACATTAAATTTCCAAACTGAAAATATTAAGAAATGATTAATAAGGAAAAAAAATGTAGTATTATTTGAATTAATCATAATTTGAGCCGTAATTATAATATTTATTATAAAATTATTAATTGAAATGATTTTCAAGAAAATGATATCACATGTAGAAAAACGTGCAAGGAATGTTTTGGTGAAAGAAAATTTTTTACCGAATTAGGAATTTAAGAGTTTATGAATTCGATTGAAAAATAGACTTACTTTGTACCTCGGGATGTTTTTTTTCGCACCTCGAGTGGTATACACTTGGTGGGTGTGTTGAATTTTAGAAAATAAATAAATAATTTCTTTAATAAAACGATTCTGAGTGGAGCTAAATATTATTTTGTTACAACGATTAACGTTAGTACAATTTTAATAGCCACGTATATTATTTCATATTTAAAGTAGTAAAATTCTTAATAAAAATGTGATGAATTGTTAGTAAAAATCATTTACAATACGCATACAGTGATATGAATAATAAAATATCCACAATGGTGTTCTCAAAAACTATAAATATAATCATCCTCCTCCTCCACTGTGTTTGGGCCCACTTTTTATATATTAACCACTGGTTTTTTTTTTTTTTATCACGAATCGCCAGTTTGCAATACAATTCAAAATCGTGCGAAAACCATTTAACCGGAGATGCATAAGTTTCAGTGTCTTCGAGGTATAATAAACGTTTTTTTTTTTATGTGTGACTAATTTTTAATAAGATTCGACGAAGAAGTTCAGGGGCTTTGTCATCGGTCACAGTACCGACTTTGTAATAAAAATGATAATAATTACGAACGAACGTGGTGGTTTGATTGTGTTTAACTATAATTTTGACGGACGTAAATTCGATTAGATCGTAAAAGGTGACAAGCGTCGCAATAATGGAAATACTCCTACGCCGCCGTCGCGTCATACGTCAAGCATCGTATGTCACATACACGTGTGTAATAAAATTATAACGATAATAATATATTAAAACGTCAGATGCATAGTTGATGCTGCACGGCGCGTACAAAATGTAGTTTAATCGAACGATTACGATTTCGAATAAATTCTCATTCAATTCAAATCCAGTGTGTTGTTGTTGCTCACGCTGTACGAAATCTCCAATTTTCGGTTAAATATAAATAATTTGGCACCCCAATATTTGAAAAGTATCCTTACTTCGTTTTAATCAGAGGTTCTCAGCGACCCTCTGGGGGGGGGGACGAGAAAATTTTAAAAATTAACATTGTATCGGTAGGACAAAAAAATATTTGTAAAATTTACATAATAATAATCGCGTCCTATAGAGTGTACAGGAATTTCTCCTCGTTTCACCAACATTTGTAATGAAAAAATAAAAAGCCCGCCTATCACATTAAAAGTGACTGATTGATTAAAACCTTTTATAATAAATTTTTAATGTGAATATAAATATCAATCTATATTTGTTGTTTGTTTTTAACTTTTTGGTACTCTAAACATTACTATTAAAATTATTTTTATGAGGGGGCCTACGTCTGGGGTTGCCCAAAGTTGGGGGCCTGGCCTGAAAACTTTGAGAACCTCTGGTTTGAATGAATCAAAATACATTCTACTTGTAAAATTAAAATCTATTATTGCCACGTGGTCGGGATGGACCTTCTTGCTACAACAGTTATCTAGCGAATTATTTCAATTTCTTACTGATAGATTTTTCGAAGCTGAAAGTAAGATCACTGATTAAAGAGTTTTATATAATATTTATAAACAAGACCAGTTTAGTTTAGATTTCTGATATTATTTTTCTTATTCAAACCTGTCTTTTTCAATGACATTTTTTAGAGCTAGCTAAAGAGAGTAAGATAATCAATTATAATATTATCTTGATAACTTTTTGAATATTCAGAGCATATAAGTCGATTAACTCAAAACGTAACATTTTCAGTCACATTAAAATTGTTTCATAGTTCAGAAAATGACAAATTAATTAAAGAAAAGTGCCGTGGAATTGGTTTTTAACGTGGAACTTGTAAAGAAAAAATTAGTGGTAAAATCAAAAATTATTGTGTACGTATCGAACCACTCTGTATTCATATTTTCTCACGTATTTATTGTCTTTGGGACACAGTCTTCGTCACATTACAAAATAAAAGGAGTGGCTCGTTATTGTCGTCATTAACACAGTGGTGTGTGTATTGCCCTGAGGATTGAGCCGCTCCTTTTGCCGCCACATGCAGTCTGATGGATATAATATCGACAAGCGTAAGGCTTTTGTCATGTTATACTAATACATACCTAACTATATAGCAACTTGACGAATAATAAACAATATTTTTGCTCTGTTATGCGTCCTGCGCCGATGTAAAAAAATACCTATTATAATAACAACAACTCGTAAGCAACATTATATCTTAACACTCGTTCTATTTGTGCGTGCAGGTACTTAAATGTGTGTGTGCCAAAAATCATTCTATTGAGCTCTATTGAATCTCACACGTTCACGTTGTGATTATCAGCTGTACCTATCGCGTATATAAAACACAATTAAAATTAATTATTATATGTAGCATAATATTATAATATTTTTACTCGCGCGTAGGTCTCACCTACTCTCCTGCACGCCATTTGCGTAATTAACTCGATTTATATTTAATTTTTTGCCAAACGCCGTACCACATATTATTATTATACGAAATTATGCATACCGAACAAACGATTATATGCAAATTGAATTATAAAATCACCGCACCCCGGACTAATTGGATTCGAACGAGACTGCGATTAAAATTTTAATATTCTGTCTATTCACAGCCGATGGTGGTCGTCCACGCATATTTTTCTAATGTTTTATTTTATTATAAGAACGGATAGTAGTAACCAACGCTTTGTGCGTTCTAAACGTCACCGAACTACTCGCGCAGGCTCTCACCGCGAGGTTGTAATAATAATATATAATAATATGTATGCTAGTTGTTGCGTATGACACACTGCAACGTAACCGTCGAGAAAGCAAAAAGTGGCATTTCCCTCTTAGGCCCCTCTCAAAATCCTAGTGTCCCTTTGACGGAAGCCACTCGTGGATGGAAACAGACATAATTTTGTATTTTTCTCTCATATTCCATAAAAATCAGTATGCTCCACCGCAAGACCCGGTCTAATAACGGGCCCATACCCGGTGCATGCAGGTTTAACCGGCATAAACAGGTGGCCAGATATGTTTTTCGACACCTCCTACTGCTACTGTGTAGTATAACATTACGTCTAATCATGTCCAGAGTTAATGTTAAAGTACACGTGTCCTATTCAAGATCAATACCGTCATGAATCCGACAAGTTGTTTATAATATCAGATGGAACCATGAGCAGTGCTACAGCCCCCCCCCCATCCCCCAATCAGTGTACATAATTAAACGTAATTAGGCCTCGGTGCAAAATTAAACTGTTAACCTTGTAGAAAAAAAAAAACGCGCGACACTTATTAACTAGTATTTTTTTTTGACTTGTAAAATAAACGAATTTTACCACTAAAAAAAAATTAACATATTCACTGAACCCAGAATCTAAAGTGCAACTGTTATGCAACCTTATGATGTGTTTAATGATGAAAACATTGAATACTCTAGAATCTAGATCCTAGTCATAGATACTTTTACAGTAATACAAATTATATTTTTAGGTAAGAGAACAAGAGATACTATAATATAAAATAGACAAACTTTTTTTTTATACACTATATTATTATAGTATTATACTACCGTTATCGTCGTCACCGTGCCCGTATATCGTACAATGGCATCAATACGCTGATAACAATATAATTATAATTTATTCAATGGTATAATCAACCCGTATGACGTCAATACGCTCGCGCGCGCTATAATTAACGCTATTATTATTAGTGTACATATTATTATTAAAACACTGGGAAGCCACGCGTTATAATAATGGTATAATATTAAATAATATTAAACGCGAACATCACAAATGTCGATTTTCCAACGTCTTTTTGAATTTTTCGCTAATTTCCACCACAAAAATCTGAGTTTTTTCAGAAACTCAACATGGACCTATGTAGGTCTACCTACTCTCGTTTACAAAACTCGTGTACAATTATGTTTATACGTTAATTTCGATTAAAAAATATGTGTGTGTTGTATTCAAAATTTGTATCAACATCATCAAAGATGCAAACCTACTTTTATGAAATTGACTTAAATCACTGAAAAATGGTGCTATGAAAAAACTAGTATTTATATCCTAGTGACCCATGGCCTAGTAGCTATGTCATAATTACTATACGACAGGTGTGTACACAAACCCCTACACAACCCAAACATTCACACACACACACACACCCCGCTTTATGGATTAAAATCCCTCCAAAATTATAGCAAAATTGAATAAATGTAACCGCACAAATAACTTTGCTCGTATGTGTTGTTGTAACTATACAAAGAGAAATCAATTACGTTAATTCTGAAGAAGTAATAAACGGGTTTTCAAGACTAGCTCGTAAAATTAATTTTGCTAGAAAATTTTTTATGTATTAACTTTAATTACCTACTTTTTATGTGCTTATACTTTTACAAATTATTTTAATTCCCATTCTTTTAGTCGTATTAAGTACCTATAAGTACTGTAACGTCTGTAATGTGATACAATATATTGTTTTATCTTATTTGAGTCAGGATTCAATTAGATGAAAATTAATTATATAATTCATATTAACGTTGATAATACATCAATATGATGTATATTAGACATACACAATACACACACAAGGCACAACTAAACTAAATTAGGTTATGATTTTGAACTATTACAGAAATAATAACAATAATAATGTTGACATAACCCTGGTATAAAATAATATGATAAGAGAAAATATAATCTTACCAAACAATTTTATAATATTATATATTATATACTTTTTTTAAATATTTTAAAAAAAATTAATATTTTAAAGTAAGAAAAAAATAATATTGTGCAACTGAAATGTAGTTAATATATCTTTGAACTCCTTTCTATCTACTATTTTAATTTTAAACACCTTCCGTTATATTGTTCGATTGTTTAATTTTAAATTATACCTATCCGTATAACGATATTTAGTACCTGCTTTACTAATAATATGATTTGTTATGATAATCTTATAGATCAAAATGTCAACGTGCCATCTGTCGGGTTCTCCTGATTCTCCACCCCTAGAACATATTGTAATTTAATATAATAATATGATGCACATCGTACATAATTAATTGAACTGACTCCTCTGCGTGTCTCCGATCGCGTGTGTACTATTGATTATTATCGTGTAATAATTATTGTATTACGTTTCCTATACGCACCCACGATCCAATATCACATTAGTATGACGTACGGATCACGGCGAACGCGTGTCATTTTTTGGTTTCAGCCAATCTCGATGGACACTTGTCAAATTGGACACGTAGATAGGATCGACAGATGTCCCGTATTTCAACTAGAGGTCCCGTTGTCCCGACAAATATCTTCGGGACACCAAAATGTCCCGTTTTTCAAAAAATTACCAATACATCCCTTTGACACTTAGGATATCAATGAATATTATAAAAGATATCCATTCTCTTCTAAGGTCTGATAAATATGATAGACCTGCACGATTAGGAAATTCAACAATCAATTAATTTTGTAAAGTTAAAATATATATACTCATAATTTTATAAAATTAATGTGATATTTGTTTTATAATTTCATTCCTATTGGCTAATAGCTATTGCCTAAAGAATACAAAGTCATTTTTTTTTTCGTCTTTTTCAAAAAAATGATTTTATCAAATTTAAAATTAAAAATCAAATTTAAAAATTTTAAAAAAATCTAAAAAATTGATATCTATACATTTATTTAGTGTACGTTCTTATTAACATATTCCGTTGAAATATTATTAAAAAATTATAAAACTTAAATATAGAAATTAACTAAAAACATTTTCATTTAAAAAAGAATCAACTGTTGGAGGGGAGGGGGGGGGATAAAATTCATTTTTTGTTTGTCCTGTATTTTTAATTTCGAAATCTGGCAACCCTACACATAGACCATGTATGCGGCTAAGGCTGGACAGCGCCGCATTAACACAGTACCGTTTATGACGTAGAGCCGCTGTGTTTTATGTGTATTTTTCGTTAAAACGAGAGAAACAAAATGGAAACATTACAGTGTGTAAATGAAATAACGTCATTTAAAATTTATCGAAAATATTTGCTACACTACGTATATACACAATGAACATTAGCATGTCACACGTTTGGATACGAACGCGTGAGTTTCATACGTGACCGCGGTCGTGGACGGTCCTTTAACATTTTCTGACTAGAAACATTAAAAGAGAATAGTATACGATAATGTTTGAAATGTGTATACGTGTGTTCACTTCGAAAGACCGCAGTAGTAGTCCAATAATTTATCTGCAGACATTGCACGTCAAATCAAAGGTACGATTTTAATTTATAATTTTATTTTAACATTGTTTCGTTATTAATCGCATATACGTATAGATGTTAGAATTTAGTATGATATTACTTTGTAACCGATGAACATATTTTTTTATACTTATATCAACTGACACTGAAAAAAAAAAAACGATAATTTTACGATTAAAATTGGATTCAAAATAACTATGGAGGTGAAAAGGGCAGAGTATTATTTTAAATTATTGCCTTTAGTGAATTAAAATACTACGCATAAATATCTTTCCGTTTCTATACTAGTATTTACACCTGAAATAAAATATAATTAAATCTAAAATGTTATTATTTCAAAGAGTATCAATATATTGTTTCTACTATTATCAAATTTCCTTCAGAAATATTTTTAGAAATTCTAGCAAAACGGTTATTGATGTCGACATAGGTAATATTACTCTCAGAAACGTTTTGCTATTCTATTATTTTTTCTACTTACACGATTTTATCACATTTTAGAAATCCAAAATATGATTAGTTGTACACAAGAAATTATTAATGAAAAAAAATTATTATTTGGAGTATTATGTCTGTAGTGTGGGTAAAAACGTCATGGTATGTGACGATATCCGTTATTTATACACACGATGAAGACGTTACGGGCAGCGACGAACCCGTTTTTTCTTAATTCGATATATTATTATTATTATATTCTTCTTTCAAATCTCGTTTCTCTTTCGAATGCGACGGACGGTCACTGGAAACAGCGTACTATCGTGCTTACAAATTGTAAATAAATGCATAATTTATCGTTTGTTTGCTTTTCGAGTCGCATGCAAGATCTTCGGGAGGGGGGAGGACGGAAATTTCATGATAGTGTGTGTTGTATACTTGAAAAAACATCTATATATTCATGGACGGTTAAATAATGTTCAATGTAGCATGATGGGAGGGGGAAGGGCTTTTTGATTAGACTGAAAAAAACTTACTATTGCGGTAGGTCTTCACCTCGCCTGCGTCGTCCGGCACAGCGACTACTGACTGACCGAAGAGCGAGTTTATCCACACATAAAAATAATAATAAAAAAAAAAAAAAGAATGCCGGAATTATTATCATAATATTATTATTATTTTTTTATTGCGTGCTGCTGTCATCGCGTACCTAGCACAGTGGTTCTCAGACTGCTTCGTTCGTAGCATTCTTGAATTGCTAAAACAAAAACCAGTTCAAATAATTTTTAACCATAATTCGAATGACAATTAATAACGTACGAATAATGACTTGATTTTTAATTTATTTTGTTTGTTGTGTGTGTGAAACAAAGATAATATGAAACGGTCTTCGAAAAACCGATTAAAATCATTTTTTTTATTTTTAATTTTCACTACTGAAACCGTCACCGAAAACTGATAATTTTTGGAAGATGTGAGATTGATAAAATTTTCGGTAGATCAAACAAAATATATTTTATACCTTAAATATAGTCATTCCGAATGATATTTTATGCAACGTTGTAAAATTTTAAGACAGTTTAGTATTGCAAATTTAAAATCAATGAAAGTAATAAATCTGGACGTGTCTTTTAATATCGACACGGTAATTTTGCATGGAAATTAACAGGTGAAAAACGTTCGCAATCATGTTGTATCCTCATTTTCGAAACCGTTCTCAAAATCCAAAATCAAAATCAATAAAATCATTACTGAAGCCAAGCCCTATTATAAAAACGAAATATTTTATGCGATTGATGAAACAAAAAACCGTCTCATCGAGTACATTTTGAAAAAGTGTATATTCATTGTTCGCGAATCCCTCTATCACTCCCCCACAGCCGATAAAACTACGCGCATCCGCATACATGACACCGATCTTTCCGATGCATGAAACGTTTTCTCCGAATAAATTAAATGCTGGCAAATAATATTATTCTTTCTTTCTTTTTTTTTATATTTATTATATTTTATCTCGGTCCAGTGTGAAAAGAAAAATTATCATTTTATTCAATTTTTTTTTTTTTTCACTAAAAATTTGGGTCACGGACGCGCGCAACCGTTGGTAAAAAAAAAAAAAAAAAACTGACCACCATACGTATTCGTACGCGTCATCGTTATAAAAATCGCGTGCACGACGGATTCACCCGCGAGCGTTTTAAATACATATAATAAAATATTCGCTCGCGATTAATTAAGACGCGGTGGACGGTATCGACTCATGAATGTACACCCGGGAGACTCGGAGTCGCCATAAAACTGTCAAAATTCTCACGATCCCCTCCCCTTTCTGTCCACGTGTGTGATCGTGATCGATTCGCTGCACACAGTCTCCGAGATTGCAGTGGCAACGTGTCTCGTCGTCGGCTGCTTCGGATTGAAAGTAATTACACAATAATTGTTTTAATTAATCAATTTTTTTCCCCCCCCCCACTGTCCCCGGGGGAACGACTCGGTAGCTCACACGCCCTGTCACAGCCGTCCGTCATATACATATTATATATATTATTTTATATTACTAAATACGATTCAACACCGCAACACGCTGTATGCACGCAATCGTTAACAGTTTGTTCGACTAATGTGTGTAACAAACTGTCAGTTTAGTTAGGTCCGTTCCTTTTTTTTGGGGGGGGAGGGGTCGCTGAGTCAATACAAAAAAAAAAATTTTACATCATTTAGGGCATTATTTTCTTTACGTACTCTATAACACTACAATACGAAGTCGCTAGAGTAGGTATTATCATTATTTTTTTTTTTAACATAGTCTCGAAATAAGGATATTCAGTCTCCCACGCGCGACCGACTCGTGGACGATTTGGTTTCACATTTCATGGCGTACGACTGTACGTGTCGTGATAAAAAATAATATCATTTTCTGTTTTGGCTGAACTCATTTGTAAACGGATGGTTTTCGTATTTGCTTATTTTTATTTTATCGTTCCTTTATCGATTTACGGAAATCGCATTCCTTCCGAACTCGTTTTAAAATAAAATTTCTCCACATACATCGCATAATACGAATAATTAATCATTAATATTATTTAACTAAAATTTAACGTATATTCAAATACATTTTACATATTAGGTAATATTTTTTTTTTTTTTCATTTGATTGCAAATGTAGTTATAAATGTCCACGAATCAATTCACGTTGAGTTCAACGTTGTTTTTATTGCTTTTTTTATGTTTTTGCATATTTTGAGAATAACGCATATCATCTCAATAAGATGCAACTTGTGTTTTATAGCAAAATTCATATTATCACTTTCAAGTTAAATTATTTAGAGTTTAAAATCTGCTATTATCGAATATCAATTATAGGATATTATCGAGAATATGGCGTATCATTTATATGACGTTCAATATCATCTGTTAAAGATAGTTCTACAGTTACTGGAAAAATCTAAAATAAAAAACCTTATAACTTCTGTATTATAATACCATATCCAACAAAAAATAATATACGTATTATCATACCCTAGAAAGCAATTTATTTTTTAAATTTTGAATTCGGTAGGAATAGATGTTGTCATTAAACTCTAAACTGAAATCGAACGTCATAAAACAATAAGTTCTACGTTCAGTTAATATCACCAGTTTACACAGACAGAGACAATAAAACTCACATTGACGCATCGTTTCAATGCATTTTTAGTTTTCAGCTTGAAAATTGCGTAGTATTTTGGGATTTTAACGTAACTCCATTGACTATTGAAAATATCAAATGAAAACTTTCCCTGAACAACGTAGTCATGGATGAAAAAAAAAAACATGTTGAAAAGAAAGGATGTTTTCTCTTTAGCCGAGGTACACATTAAACAATGACAACATAGACAAAAAATGTTATTTCGATTTATCACCTACGGGAGAATTCACCGAATATAAATATACGTTAACAATGTAACGTGACGTCCAACGAAATCCCAGCAAATACGAAACCTTAAGATCAAACAGAAGGTCGTTCGTTTTTGAAAATTTGAAATATCGTTTAAATATTTTATTTATTTCATTCATATAGAATTGATAATTTTGAGTGGAATAAAGAAGCTACCGTGATGTTCTTTTTTTGTCTTTTGTGTGTACACGTTTTCGTATAGAAATAGTTGTCTAAGAGTTTCGACTAGCAACTTTTTAAAACACAATTCACCTTTAGATGATACTTTTGAGAAGCCATTTTTCGAGCAGTTTTTCAGTTAATAGTGAAATATAAAACCTGCCGAGTAAAAAATAAATTTTTTCTGTTATAATAACAAACTTTATAGCTTTTAAGTAAAATTGTGTTAAATAATTAAAGCTCGTCTCAGAATCATCTTATCGAAGAAATCATTTATCGTTTCTTTAAAATTCAATACACTCACAATAGTATCGCAATCGAGAAGTGAAGAATACCAAAAATGCGAACTACGTCCTTTTTAAACGTATCTTTATATTTTATTGTTTATTTCATCGAAAAATGATTGCACATTTTAAATTTTGAGCAAATCGGTCAATGGTTTGATTTTAAAATAATGAAGTCTTCTTTCCCTTAACTATAAGTTTTATTCATCATAATAAGGTATAGGTATAATTTTATAAGGAACATATTTTTAAATAAAATGCAGTTTTAATGAAGACAATTTTCTCAAATTTAAGTGTTCTGACGAACTATTAGTAAAAACTATTATAATAGGTGTTTTCAAAGTGTTGTTAGAGGTAGGACTGGTAGGAGGATATAATCATCCTGTGCCCTCCACCACATTAACGCTTACTTGTCTGAAGTGCAAAGAAAACTCATTGTGTGAAATACATCCGGCCCTTATTTCGCTTCTATCAAAATTCCCAACAAAATTAAATACTTATTTTACTGTTACGTATTGTCCCAACCCTAATTTCCATCGCATCGCCACTATTCGTGGTCAAACGAAATAATATTTTGAATAATGACTTTACCAACGAACATTCGTATTGTGTACGCTTTCAATTATTAGTCGGTTACGCGCTGTCCTATTTGCATTTCAATCGTATCTAATATGCACGCGAGTAGATACGCGTTTATTATATTATAATAATAATATCAAGCACCGACGTGATGAAAACGGTTTTAATAAATTATTTCAAGACTTCGCCGAGAAAGTTCTCGGAAGCGTTTAAATCAAATACATTTCGCTCGATAAGCGCATTTAACATTAATATTATAATAATAATATAGGCTTTTAGATAATAAACGTTATTCGGAAAGTCGAACTCTCAAAGTCGTGATATTTTCATGATTATTTAGCGTGTTAATTAATATTGTGGAAGTTGAACCATCGTATAGCCTAATAAGCGTATGCGGTAATTCTAGTAAGTTTTAAAATAAATGTAGGTATGTATGTCGGCGGCAGGTTTTTAGATTATTTATCGATTGATACGTATAGATGTGCGCGCGTTACTAAAGTTTTGTGTTAATATAGTTTTTATCGCGTTTGCACAGTTGGCACAACCGATGTGAAACCGAACGAAACGCTTCTAACATTTTTTTTTCATTACCCAAAAGTGTCACCCGCCCTTTGCACGAGGTCATTAAAATATTTAACTATAAGATATTATCCTTGATTTGCTGTTTCCCAGGTGCTGTAAGTAGTTAATGTAACAACCCCTCCCCGATCCTCACTGGGTCATACCGATTAAATGTTTTGTTTGATCACTCTGTTTTCCGGAAAATATAATTTGACAGCCGAAATGTAAGTAAACGTATTGATTTAAAACTAAGATCACATTTCTGGGGGCAGGATCGTTAAATGTTTTCAAAATTTCTATGACTTCTTCTTCTGTTGAAAATTTGAAAAAAATACATTTGCATTATTCACCTCTTAATAATTGGTTAACTGCAGTTGTAAATAAATAAGTAATTTTTATTTCATTAAAAACATTTAATTATATGTTTATATATAGGAGAGGGGTTTCCAAAGTGTCCAGACACAACCCTTGGCTTAAAAAAATCAAGGTTTTGAAATTTTTGTATTACTACTACATCAATAAAACAAGAAAAAATTATTTACTTTTGTAACACTAAGATTAATGTATATTATTATAATAATTTATAAGTATTAAAACATTTCTTCATACCACGATGATATGAGTGATAAATATAATGAGAAAATATTTAGCCAGAAACAACAAAGTAAACTTTAAATATTAATTACTATTAGTAATTTGTTGAAAAAGGGAGAAAATTGAAAAGTTGCGCTTTAGATAGTAAAATAATAGAATACGAACCATATGAGTATGAAAATCATTGAAAATCTCCCAAAATGTTGTTTATAATTCGCTACTGTGTACAGTAATACGTAATTTTCGGGAAATTAAGTATTTTCTGGGGGAAGGGAGTGCTTTGCCATCCCTATCCCTCAAGTCGATAATATGAAAATTATGTATTTTGTTTTAAGG
The DNA here is from genome assembly GCA_025469315.1 of Stegophylla sp. TES_Ste_2020. Classification (NCBI taxonomy): domain Eukaryota; kingdom Metazoa; phylum Arthropoda; class Insecta; order Hemiptera; family Aphididae; genus Stegophylla; species Stegophylla sp. TES_Ste_2020. The sequence continues at coordinate 20,798 of JAIPRM010001414.1, forward strand.
ATAAAGATACCATTATAATATTATCTACAATCGGTGGTAAACGATACAGGTATGTAATATTTTTTATTATTTTACTGTTATCGACATCCGGCATTGATACGAATATTTTTTTTTTTTTTTTATGAATAATATTATCTAAATGGGTCGACGATAAATTATAATTTGTGTAATTTGTGTATGACCGATAAGCACTGATTTGTTCATAGATGATGAGTAGGTGGTATACCTTTATGGATTAATCAGTGATTTGCTCGAGATTTGAAAATGGGGGAACGGTTTGTACGTCATCAGTACCCACCGCCTATTAGGTAACTCTGAAGTTTCCAACATTTTCACGTAGACCATAGCCCACTTGGAACAAGCGTTTTTGCTACTCTTTGGACTAAATTTTCGTCTTAATAACTTAGTCCAAGACCAAAGGAGAAAATATGTGATTGTGATATTGAACTCTGCCGATTCGATGTGGCCATGATGGTGGACGTGGAGGTGATAATAATTTTATCAAATTTATGTTATTATTTCTAATATACTTACGATCCGTTTTCGCGCAGAACGTTACAGTAGTTGACAATTAATATGTGATTTTATCGTACATATAATAATAGTATTAAATAAACGAATTATTTGACGCACGTCTATTACTCAGACCCCGCCCTATTACTTTTCGCGTGTCAGTAGTTTGTCGTTACAAAAATTATCGCGTATCGCCGAACAATTAATAATAATATTCTTAGGCCTGCGTTATTTTTGAAAATTGTTGACGAGGTGTGTGCGTACGAGCGTAGGTAAAGTGATTTGAACGTGGCAGCGTGATTTTAAACCAATCGGCTTATAAATTATTAAATAATGTTTAACTTTTAATTAGTTGCTATTATGAAATACGATTCGATTTTATAATTATTAAATTTTTGAAACGGTACTGCAGATATATTATTAAATCACATGTTTATTATTTTAGATTCTGAACGAAGTGAAAAAGCTAGTGCTTTTACATTGATGTTTATTTTTTTTTCTGTGAACACTTTTTCGTATAAAACTACTTAATTCAAAAATCTCAATCAGCAACTTTTTGAAATCGGATTTGTATTAATATTCCCACAATACGCCACAACGCTATCTCCAATTTCATTCTACAGCAATATTTGAATAATTCTTCATGGCGTATAGAGCCACGAGCGACATTTTATATTTTCATCGTTTAGATGAACGATTTAAAGTTTCAGAAGTTAAAAAATAAAATAGATAATCGACTAAAATCGTTTTCTTGTAAATTTGCATGTCGAAGAAAATATTCGAACAGTTTTTCGCGTTGTAACGCGTTCTGTTGGGATTAGAAATCTTTTAAGTGCAAAAAATCAAATTCATTGTAAAACTGAAGTCTGACACGTGCGTGCGATGCCCGTAAAATGTTCATTAGAATCCAATGACTGGCAATCGTCTAGCTATATCGCGATTCGTATTTGAGTGAAAACTTTCGAATCAACCTGTATAATACGCTAAGGTGAACACAGCGTTCGTTTCGTAGGTACATTTATTTTTTACGCTTTTCATACGATCGCCCAAACCCGACAGTCGCGTTCATCTAAAAAGTCATTTGTCAAAATGAATAAAAAATAAAGAAATATCCATTTTCACACAAAAAAACAAAATGATAAAGAGACATGCAATAAACACAGCGTAATATAGATGTATGTATTTTTAAATGTTCACTTTCACCTCGATCTTTTGAAAATAAAAATGAAAAATTCCCGAACGACCGTATTACACCTATAGTGCAGAATCGACACGCCGGACAATATCTCACGACGACCGGACGCGCGACCTATAATATATTTTCATCGGAGACGTTCGTTCCTCTTCAGATACGCCGCCGTGTAAATGGTACGATCAGGCCCGACGAGAGGGTGGGGCAGCTGGGGCTGTAGCCATGGGGCCCAGGGGCCACAATGAGGGGCCAGGCCTTTCCGAAAAAAAACCAATCCCTATATTCTGCCTAATTATTACTTTAATAGCAAAATTATTTTTAATTTATAAATTCATAATTTTACTTTAATAAACTAACACATATAATATTGTAAATTAAATGTTGGACGTACAAACTTCACAAAATCAATCTGTTGTTGAACGATTTGTTTTCGATGAGTAAAAAATTAGTTATTTAATATTTTGAGAGTGAAGACAACGCGAAAAGTCTAGATTATTATATTTTTGTATTAATAATATAATAATCACTTTGTTCCGAGTTATATGATTTTTTCTTTGAATCTACCTTATTATATGTATATATATACCTTATTGTTATATACATTTTAAACGACAACGCTGAGTGTAAGTAGTAGTAGTAAGTTTAATATTTGATATAGAAAGGGGACCCGGATTAGTTTGTCCCAGGGACCCTTGATTTCTCTCCACGGCCCTGGGTACGATTATTATTTTCTTATAAATTCCTTGATCGTAAAAAAACTGAAAAAATAATCCAAGCCATGTGACGTCCGTAGGTAATACCTCCGGTATGGAACATAAGATAGAACTAGTGCAATCGAAGACCCTAATATAATTACCAAATTGGTTAAATGCGATTTAGGTTAGGTTTAGCCTATAAGCCATTGCACATCAGCCCTTGATGAGTTATAACACGATTTAAAATCATCCATAGCATTGTTTCAAATTGACAATTATTGAAATAACGAGTATTAAAGTTCAAAATAATAAGTGCAGTAATAAATTAAAACAGCTACATTAATGTCTTGAAAAAATCAACACAGTGTAATTAGATCAAATTTTTGATTGTTCGTTGATCTGTTTAATTCGATTTTTATTATTAATTTAATACACAACTAAAAGGTAATAATAATAAAACAATATTTTTATCCAAAGTGATAATTATTATCGATGGTGTAATATTATGTCAATTCGTTCGCTCGAATGTTTTCTTTATCGAGTCATAAATCAAGCGGAACAGTGACTTTAATGTTTTCAATAAATTTCCCACCGTCAACATAATGATTATCAAAGTAATCGTGCTTCATCACAGCTTTCATTATCATAAACAACAATCGCGCGTATCGCAAATTATAATCATAATGGTAACTAGTATAAACTCTCCCCTTCTGGTATTAAGTGCGTGGGGATGTCTTATCCACGCATATACTCGTATTACACTTACGGGACGGTGAGAAAAATGGCTTAATGTCTTTCTTTTTTTTTTAAATTAATTTCTACCGACTTGCTTCGCTGTTCTGTACACATCTGCTATTATTTATCACAGTAGGCGTGTTAGTGTAACACCTGTGTATTCAATTGTTTATTGATTGTAAAACGAAAAGTGTACGTGTTAATTTATCGGCTGAATTTTTTTTTTTTCTCATCAAAACACTTGTATTTATTTAAATACTAACACTTTTGGCCTATTTCTAATTAGGTATTTCTGCAAGATTAATAATTATGCCGTACGCTTGAATATTATAAGGAACGGATTGATACACGTTTATAATATTAATATATTAAAATATCGTAGTATTACGTATTAGAATAAAAACTATTTGAAATGTAATTGAAAAAACTTCCACGCTTTTAAATCGTTCGTATTGAAATGACACCGATTAAAATAATATACATGTTTCGCATAGTTTTAACTTTCATTTTTTTTTTTTTTTAACACATTTACGCATATTTGTAATTTACTATTGCACGATTGTATTTTCACGTGTTGTTCGTCTTTTTAGCTGTGTATACAAATGTTGACGAATTTAAGAGCTTATTTGATTCATATGATATACGATTTTGAAATGATTACAGACACTATACACGCGTTAGAAACAATAGGCCGTTGGTTATCAAAATTAATGAATAAAAATAAAAAGATGTAGAAACCACTTTTAAAAAATAACATTAAAATACACAATTTTTCGTATACTGACAATATTATTGATTTAATCCGTTGGATATTAATTGCAAAATCATTTATTTTACACTATTTAAACATTTTTTATAAAAAAATAGAACAATTTCTTCATTATTAAAACATTTTATGTTTTTAATGAATTTTTCAAAATAAATACATATTTTAGTATGATATAAGAGTATATTTTGATCAACATCTAATTATGATTATTACACTACATTTTTACTACTATTTTTTTCAAATCATTAACAAACATATATATTTTTTTTTTTTAATTTCTAAACTTCGGTCTTCTAATCAACGGTTATTTACCACTTAGAAGGACGCAATTAAAAAGGGTTATATTATAATTTACAAAGTTTTTAAATTTTTTTTTTTTCACCCTATGATAAATATATATGTCAGATCCTGAATATCCGAGGTGACGTAACATGGAACTTCGATGCCTACACTAATAATTTACTTTCATTTAAAAAGTACTGTTATAGCTGTATTGCCAAAACGTGAACAATAATTATCATATTACTGCTACAGCTGCTACAGTAATATCATCCAATTACAAACTTTCGAATTATTTATGTATTTTTTTTATTTCTATTAATATCAAACGATTTACTGGGTCTCCCTGAAAAATATTCGTGTAGAGTCCCGATCTCCCAAAATACCCTTGAATCAGTAGAATCAGAGACTAAAATATCTATATTCTTGTTGTACTCACTGGAATATTATCACGCAACTTATTATGAAAATAATTATCAACAATACTAATAAAATATGATTTATGAAATGTTTTGTAAATATTAGTACGATAAAACTGAATAGCAAAATGTCTTCACACTTTTTAATTTTATAGCACTACGCGGTTACTCGACATTTTGTACTGCACACCAGAGTCCGTCAATGGTATACGTATATTGTACACAGCTGTATAACGTACAATAATAATAAAATAATAACCCGTCACTCGCGGTGGCCGAAGTCTAGTTACGTTGTCATCAGATTGTCGCCACAGCGGCGGTCATAACCCGTGTATAAAAGGCAACAGGAACACTATATTTTATTCTACAACAAGCATATAACACGATGACACGGAAACGACAAATTATCATCAACTATCTCTCTCTCTCTCTCTCTCTCACACACACACACACTTGGCGTACGAGTGAACGTGTGTGTACGTAGCCGAGTCCGGACTTGGACGGCGGCGACGTGATTGGCATCGGGTACAGGTCATTCACACCTATCCGGTGGAGTCCCGCAAGGGGACCGGTTGCCTTATGGTGTGTCCTCCTCCCGCTACAACAGTATGCGTGTATGTTTATACAGCTACGTGTATGTGTACACACACACACACACACTTTATTTATATATGTAACCGTTTCGATCGTCTTTCGTCCAATCAATATGTATTATATTATGTGCGTTATGCAGGTCTTTTTTCGCATCGTAATCGTATATCGAACATTATTTAAATATAATTTTATAAAACGTGTACAGTGCGTGTCACACGACGACCGCGCGCCTTCCAGTCTGTGATCGCGTATATTTTCAAATCGATTTTTATTTATTTATTTAAAAGCAGGCTTCGTTTTTACGGTGGAAAAATCGTTTAGTCTCTTTTTGTCTGCACGATTTTTAAGTTTTTTTTTTTAGTTGCCTCCATACCTTTGACGTATAACGCTCCGGAAGATGCGATACTTATATGTTAGATACTTTTTTTTTTTTTTTGAAAATGTTGACGTCTAAGTTTTCTGTTTTCGATCAATAGTGCAAGAGATTCAAACCTTTACAGTTTGTGGAGTGGAGGAGGAGATGATTTTGCACGGTAGTCCAGATCCTAATATTCGCTATTTTCGGCTTAAAATTCAATTATATCTCTAAACGGATCTTAGCTCAAATATCAACCTTTTTTGACAACAAAAAACGTAATTCCTTTCAAAGCGTTGAGGGACACGTCATGCTCGCATCTACCGTGGTTTTTTTTTTAACAACAATGTATATTATGCGTTTTTTGATAAATCGGGTTTCGTCGGTTTCTTTTCACTGCAGCCGACGAGGCTCGTGCTAGTCGTGTAGGCGTATATTACGCACTAATAATAATAATGTATTCATATTCGTCCGGTGCGGGCCAGCAATGTACCCATATTATAACGGGGTCGGATTCTTCGTTGTTGTTGTTGTTGTTGTAGAATGTACAGCGTGTGTAAAACGCCGATCGTTTTCTGTAGATCGCGAAAGAAATGGAAATCGGATTAATTCGTGCGCGCCAGCAGACGACCGGCCGAAAAATCGTAAACGTTTCGGTGCTGCCTATATTTATGTCGTGTTTTCATTCCAAAAGTTTAGTTTTTGATTTTCGCAAATATTTTTGGAATTTTAACTTGGTGGTGAGTATCAAAATGAAACCTATTGAAAACCGGTACAAAAGCCTATCTTTTATTTTTTGGAAAAAATGTTAAATTTTTATTTTAATAGTCCTAAATGCTTGTAACGTCTAACATCGAATTTATAAAATTTTACAAATACTGTATTTTATTTTCAATAAATGATTCTTATTTATTCTTGCTATTTCTGTATAATTAAATTCCATGTACTTCAACTGGTAGTCAATCAATAGAAATTCATTTTCTATTCGTTTATTTGATTCCATCGAATAAAATCATTGGATCTCTTAAATATGTCTCTAGTATCGTCGTCAGTCTAGAGTAAAAGTTTGATAATGGCGTGATTTCGATTTTTAATAAAAAAAAAAGCACTGAGCATCTAAATTTCGGTGAAAACACGTTTCTATTCAGCTTTTTCGAAAATCACCAACGGGTTTTAGTGTCCACGACGATTTCCCTGTGCATAAACACGTTAAATTATTAACGATTTTACGACTTTAGCAAAAAATAATTAATTTTATTAAAAGCGAAATTTCGCTATTGGTGTCCTTTAATCGTTTTGTTGACTAATTAATTACTGCCGCGATTGTACAAATCGCTTTATTACAGTTGGAGAATTTTCGTTGCTCTAAGCCGACTACAAAACAATATATAGGGTCTGAGTGGTGTACGAGGCTGACAAGACATACTTGCAGTCGTTTCGCGCCAATTAAACAAACGAATATTTTCGACATAATACCGTACACCGATAATTTCGGAATCGACATTGTCTTACGAGTGCGCGGTTTATCACTGCGAAATAACGCTTCCGTTATTCAACGACGTGGATGCTGATGCGCAAACACTTTTTGTTGTTATTTATGCTTTGCCGCTGTTTTGTTGGAAATTTCATTTTTTACACAATGTGTGTTTTATTCAATAATAATATTGCAAGAACGCGTTAGCTACGAGAAACGTGTTCATTCTTTACCTGTGCATATAGTATGCCCTAGATAAACTTCGAGTGGAGTTTTTTGTGAACACAATTTTCTTATTTCAAACGAATATTAAATGCTGTACAACAAGGGTTCTCAACTTTTTGATGTTTGTGCCCCCTTTTATATTAAGATTAAATTATAATATGTTATATACAAAATATATATACATTATATTACATAAATACATCATAGTTTTAATTTTATCAATGTTGGGTATTAACATGAATATAATAGTTCAATTATATTCTTCAGATTATTGAAAATAGTATTGTTAGTTGTTACACAATGATGACTGATAGTCGCATACCTACTAACAAAAATTAATAATAATAATAATAATAATAAACAAAAAATAGATAACTATAAACAACATTTTCATGTTCTGTGGTGTAATGTGGTTTCATGTGAATATTTTCACGCCTCCCTAAGGGGGCGCGCCCCTAGGTTGAGAACCCTTGCTGTAAAAAACGATTTAACCATTCAAGCGCAACTCGAGTTTTCGTATGATTCCCCCTATCTGATTTTCCACCGTGAAAAAGCGTAAATCCATTTATCCGTAGAAATTCAATTTATGTAATTAGTTAGCCCACCTTAACAAAATATGATAGACTCTTCAAAATTTTTTGAAAGCTTCGAATAACTTTCAAACAGCCATTGCTGTTCGGGTCTTATTTAGCACTAATATATCCGAATGTTTTCCATCATCTCTAGAAGTTTCTGACATATTTCGCCAGTCACTCTGTATACATTGGTAGAGCCCGTATTATACTCGTTCGATCGCTTTGCATTTCATCGTTTTTTTTTTTTTCTAATTTATTTGTACGTACACAACCGTATAATATGTCTGTATTAAAAAAAAAAAAAAAAACATAAATAGTTTCACTCGATAACTAACCGGCTACTGTACTGCGATGGGCCTGTATGTAAACTCAAACCACCAATTACCGCGTACTTACATTGTTTTTTTACGGCTATACCCACGTATCACATTAGAGACGACCGGGTAATGAACGACCCAATTACGCCGGTGGAAAAATGTTGATGTCTCGAAACGAAGAAGCTCGTTCGCGATACGATTATTACATGCACGTGTATATTTTACCACGGATTATGAACGCGTGTGAGACGCGCTGTGATACAGATCTGAGTGGAAATTATAATATATTCTAGATCGCCATCATTATCGTACGGGAGTCGTTGGCGGGGACGTATGCGAAACGTCGAAAAATTCGAAAATTACCCGGTCCGGTGAATCAATAAAATTTTATTAGACCCGCACTCGGTCTCAATCCTTACGTAATAATGATATTAATAACACGAAAACGCGTGTGAAATCTCCGCCGACGGACGTCGTGTAATTATGTCGTAAAACTCAAACGCGAACGCTCGCTGTCGTCGATTTTTCTCGCGTCAATCGATTCGAATTCGGTCTCTATTTATAGTTCCGATGCGTGGCCCGAATTATATTAATTTATATTATGTTCTTGTATAGGTACAGGATGATTCGAAACGAGTGCAACACCTACGCCTACATCTGTTTCATCATATATAACAATATATATATATATATTGATTATATAGTTGAAAAATGTATGTGTATGCAATGAATGTCGTTCGAATTGGGGAGTATAAAAGATAGCCCTGAAATTATGTATAAAGAACATGAAATTTAATAAATATTATATCTTGAATCTCTAATACATAGTATTTATATGATAAAACTATTGGTAAATGAATTTTGGAACATATCCTGTCAGTGTTGTAACTATGGGAGTTGATTAAGGAAACGTCAAATACCAAAATTAAGTGAAATTGAACTCATCCAAATATTTTACATGCATATCTTCTTAATGGATCAGAAAATTTTTTTACTTATTACTTTTAAAATGTTAAATTTTAAAAATTTTACAATTAAAATTGTATATTCTTTATAAATAATTTTTAAATTGCAATACATTTCCAAATTTATAGAAATACCAACAATAATCTGAGTAAAAGTGGCAAACTATTCTAAACACTATAGTTTCATGAAATCAATTTTGATTGTAACTATTAAATGATAATGGCGTTTAAAACGTGAAACTTTAATCAAATATCAATATCATATTACGTCATATTTTACAACATATCTAAAAGAAAAATTACTTATTGGTAAAAAAAAACAAACTTTAAAAAAACTTAAATTCTTATTTTTTGAAAGTTAAAAAGTTTTAGTAAAATTAATCAAATGTAAAATAAAATTTTGTTACACGTTTATCGACGTTTCAAATTTCACGATTTATTAGCCCTACATTAGTTTTAACAAAAATTATTATTTAAAGAATTTTCTTTAAAAATGTTGTGTTCTAAATTCCGTTAAATTTTTCTTTTACCAAACGTCTCATCACATTCTGGCTCTACTAGTATGAAAAACTTCTACCCCCCCCCCCCCATCACACTTATGTTCCTAATAACGTCACTACATATCTTGTGTATACATTTTTACGTTAAATAATAATACAAATAATAAAACCGTTTTACAATCGCCTTATGCGGACATTGCGCATCGCACGCGTACATCTTATTAATACTATATTATATTTAATACGTATACGGACACTCAACTCGGCGTCTTGTGCAGTGGTGGCATTTGCAGACCTCACGTCTGTCTGAAGATGTATCGTGTAATATAACGTTATTACACGACGACGGCGACTTGTGTGTCAAATAAATAATGCATAATGTGCAATACACACACACACACACACACACACAAGGTGCATGTGAAAAAAAAACATAAAATAGCATAATTACACGCTCACGCTGTACACAATTCATTATTTACGTGCTAACGTACGAAGAGCATAGATGTATACAGAGTGATTGGTGGTAACCCCCCGGAATCTCCGATTCTTAGCAGCAGGGCCGGCTCAAGCAAAAGTAGTGCACCGGGAAAAACTTAATTTTACCGCCTCTAAAAAATAATTGAGCTCTAATTTAACCTCCTATTTTTTGTGTGACATACCTACGCAATATTTTTATTTTTTTTTTTATTTTAAACAAATAACAAGTAAGGACTATCGGGTTAATTTTATATAATTTTATAATAATATTTGGAGTATTTTATTGCATAGGTAAGTTGGTTTTCACGGATGAATTTTTAAAAATATTTTTCTTATATAATACTAATAGAAATTTAAAAAAATGTGGAAGTCAATATTTGAAAATGTTGCCCTTGCTAAAGCGCCGCTCTAGGCAAGTGCCTAGCTCGCTTATACCTTGAGCCGGCCCTGTTTAGCTGCTTACAGACGATTCTGATACTTCGGTATCTTCGGAAATATTTGCACTCTCAGATAACTCGTTAAAATTTCTTTTAAAACTACTTACGAGTGTCCGAAGTTATTTTGGATATAGGTAGGCCTCGTGACTTTGTCTACTCGATCGTTACCGTGTGACGAGGAAGGATTTTTTCGAAAAAATCAATTTATACTTTTCACATTTCAGAATCGGTTCTCGTGATAAACTCATTATATATACCGCCGAAGTTTCTCAATTATTCGCCAATCACCCTGTATATTTGTTTAAAATGCGCACATTTTTATCATCGTCGTCATTGTGAGAAATCAAAAAGTGACGACTTGACATTTAAAAATCGTTTGTGAGTGTCATACACTCGACTGACCAGGGCATTTACGTCGCAGAAAAATTTCTTAGTCTTTCTCGTGATAAAAAATAATAATAATAACAACGAGTTTGCGATGAGGTTTTTTTTTTCGTTTAAGTTATTTTCGATTTTAATTTTTAACGAAATTCGACTGTAGAAAGTCTGAATGACTCACTAAATTAATATTCACTCACAAACGAGCGCATAATAATAGCTTAATTATTGGCGACCTCTCGATAATGCCCGTGCACTACCTACGCGTATATACCGTGTAAAATACATGATTTATTAATCGTAATATTATATGCGAGTTCGTGTGTGTGTGTGTGTGTGTATTTATAGAAAATATGTAAAAAAAAAAACTACGAGAATAACTCAAATGCTTGTATTGATAATGTTACAATGTGTGTTATAGAAACCGTTTCTTTTTTTTTCCATAAATTTATACAAATAAGTTCGTTTCAAACGCTTTAAAAAGTACTACTTAACTTTCGACAACTGGTTGATCTGAAGTCACAACATTGAGTGCATTGAAAACTGTTTGAAATTACACCTTTAAAATGCAAGTATCCCCAACGAAAATATAAGCTTCAATCAATCTACATCCAATAATCTCTGCCTTTCGTGTAATTTACAAACAATAAATAATTATTTATTTATTCATTTTAGTAATTGACAATTGAACAGGTGATATTTATAATACAATATTAATGAGAATAATAAATTAATAACAATGGATGTATTATACAAATATTAGTTAACAGTATTGACAACTTTAATGATAGCAAAATAATGTAAAGGATAAAATATACTACGCTTGACAATCTGGGGAGGTACCACTTGAAAAAATGTCACTCAATCTTACCACGTGGTCCTTGAGTTATCAAACTACAATACAATAATTATTCTCAGCTACAAATCATAAAAACGTTCCTAAAAGACTTAAAAAACCCAAGCTAGACTTTATCGAGACATGAGAATAATAATTTAATTAAGACTTAAGAATCAATGAGTGACTTTAGGTCACGTGGCACGAATGGGAACCTATTAATAAATATCAAATAAGAATTAAATATATATAACAATAAGTATAAGAAGAAGTAATTTAAATGGTATTTTCGTGCGAATCACTGTAATTATGGTGCATTCAATTTTCGTTTATTATTTGCATAATAGGGCAGGTGATAAATATGATGTGATAAATCATTAAAATTAGTAATTGATTTTTTTCGTCACGCGTTTAAGCTTAAGTTAAAAAAATTTAGTCCGTTTTCAAAAGATTTTCGTTTGAATAGTTTTTTTCTTTACTTATTAACACTTATTGATTTACGACATTGATTAACGGAACGCAAAAATAATTGATCTTTCGATACAACGATCTGATACACGAAACCAATCGCGTATGCGTGCATAGAATATACGAGAATTAGCAACAGATTTCCACGCTATCGGCTCCATTGATCTCCGTGACCAAGTGATCGGTCGCCAATATTATAATAATTCGTCGGTTATTCGCGTGCTCGCGATCTCTCGCTAATCGCTACAATCTTTTGATTTTTTTTTTTAAATACTTTTATATACTGTGCAATGTATTATACAGCAGCGGTAGTCGTATAACCATGTATTATAGTATATAATACAGTGTAGTATGAGTGTATTGGCAATTCATTCCGTAGAAAATACGACTGGACGAAAATTAATTAATATTTTGAAACCAGTTCTGAGTTCAATTTTTTTTTAAAGAAAAAAACTGCGCGTAATTTAGTGCGCGTTCGTGCGACGACGTTTCAATTCGATCGAAACGTTATGAGATCTAATGGAAAACGCAAAGAAATCAAAAAATTAATATTTTCTTTTAGATTCTGAACGAAGTGAAGAGGCTAGTGTTTTTACAATGATGTTTACTATTTTTTTTTCTTTTTTTTTTTCTGTGTATAACTTTTCGTATAGAAATACTTGTCCAAAAGTTTCGATCAAATTTTTTTGAAACCGGCTTGGCCTCTAGATTGTAATTTAGAGAGGTCATTTTTTGAATTTCTCAATTCTTCAATTTTTTTTCGGGATAAAACTACCCAAAATTTGACAAAAACGACTCGGAAACCATCGTTTTTTGATCCGAATTTTATGAAAATTAAAACTTAGATAGAAAATCATATAAGAAAGATTTTGACGCAAGAAAGTTTTGAAAATATGAAAAAAAAATTTTGGACATTTTTCTAACATTTTTTTTTCTCATTTATTATTTATATTATTAACTTCTCTAGTTCAGAATCGTTTTATTGAAGAAATGATTTATTGTTTCTTTAAAATTAAATACACCCGTCAAGAGAATCCCACCCATCGTGCGAAGTATGTCCGGCTTTTTTAAAATGTATTACGATGCGTGAAATTTTTTCGAATACGTATTATAGTCTTAGGCGCAAATAGGATGAAAAATTTGAGGGGGCTAATATTCTTTTATTCATTTTGATAAGTATAATCGTATAAAATATTTTCTGAAGTATATAATAATATGTATGATGAACATATTTTACCTACGCTTATTTACCGTACATCTATATAATGAAAATGTATTTAAGGATCAAGGATTCTATCAAAAAAAAAAAAATATTGAAATACAATTTGTATTTCAACATAATAAAATAAAACATAGGAAAATATTGTGTTTACTAGTAATTTTACAATTAATAATTATTGATTCATATAGTATTATACAATATCACTCAATATCATAAAGTAATATTCATTGTTACATCATAAATATTTTTATATATACCTATTCAAATATCATACATTTTGGGGAGGAGGCTAAAAATACTTTTGGGGGTGCTAAGCTCCCCTAACCCCTCATATATTTGCTCTAATGATTATAGTTTTTTTTCTTCTTTGTAATAGACGTTCATTAACGATTCGAGTGTACGCGCTATTACAATGCGAACACCTCTATCCTGCTATAATAATTCTACGGTTACCACTCTTATCGTAATCGTTTTTCATAAGACAAATAAATTGTGTATTTTTGCATGCCCGTGTATCATTATGTCTTTATGAATAATTGAAGCGATTATAATATATTCCAATCCGGTTACGAATTTACGTAGAATTTTAAACTTTTTTTAGAAAACGTATAAAATAATAATTATTACACCAATGTCTTTACGGTTTTTTAAAATTTTAATTTTTCAACTATAATCACGTACGCATTTGATTAATACGACCATCTGTGCACAACACTATTATCGCAATGATAACACGCGTTCTTGTTATTTTTAGAACGTGACCTCAGTCGCATTTCAAATACTTGACCTATCCCAAAACTCGAGGATTTTCTTCGCAATTATGACGTGTTTCTCCGTTAAGACGGCATAACTTGTGCTCGAGTTGCTTTCCATTTAGGAATTCTTCTCCTCATTGCACTCGACATGCATTCGAGACGGCAGTAATAAGACATGTTTTCCTCCTACTCTGTCCCGCTTTGAAAGCTGCGAGAGAAAATTCGATCTCTGAAGATCGAAACGATTGGAAACGTGAAAACAGTCCTGAAATCTTTTACCCCCTCGACTATTCTCCTCGTCTCGGGATTCTTCTCTCGTCAACCGGGATAATTAAAATGAAAATTTTAGTTACTGTTGTACCATATTGTTTATTAATATTAATTTATTAATTTAATGAATAACGTTGTTCACGTGTATACTATATACATAACATAAAAGCGTTTGTTTTAATGTATTTTGTTAAGCCAGTATCATTAATTGTTGTGCTTCAAAGATCTCAAAAATAAATGTTATTTTCGTTTTTATAGACTAAAGTAGTGATCTAGATACATCTCGAAGTGAAGAAACAAATGTTTTTACTATAACATTTATTTTTATTTTTTCTGTACACACGTTTTTGTAGATAAATACTTGTCAAAAAGTTTCAACAAACCACTTTTTTAATCAGACTCTAAAATACTCTCCTAGAAAAACTACTTCTTTTTTCATCAAAAGTTTTTTTTTTTTCTGTTCTTAATTAATAGTAGGATATAAAACTGGCTGAGTAAAAATTACATTTTCTTTGTAATAATAATAAATTCTATAATTTTTAAGTCAAATTTTCTTGTATACGTAAACTGAAGCTCCTATCAGAATATTCTATTTTTAAAGAAATTATTTATCGTTTCTTTAAAATTTAACACTTCCACCAAGTTCCACTATAGGAGTGAAGAATCCCATGGTGCGAAGTATGTTCGACTTTTGTTATCCTAAGCGTGACAATGCGCAGTTGTACAAATAAACAAGTTTAATATGCTCTATGAATCAACTACTCCAAAGGTTATTTGCGTTTACTGTTAAATTTCATTCGGAACGGCTTGAAATAAAAAGTAAAAATATATATTATGGAATATATTATTTTCTACCCTTGTCCGTCAAAAATTTTTACGCCCAGGACTGTAGCCTGTGATGGGTGAATTCGTCCTTCACAAACAGTATTATGGTTACGGTATAGATTATTATTATTATTATTATAGGCGTAATATTCGTGTCATTCGTTGTTTTACTAATCGAATTATCGTTTTGCAGCATTCCGGATGGCGAAAACTGAGAAACATTGTCCAGTGGACACCGTTCTTCCAGACGTACAAAAAACAGAGGTATCCGTGGGTGCAGCTAGCCGGTCACCAAGGTGCGTTCAAAAAAAAAAAATCGTATCCATAGATCTGTTATAATAATATATTAGTAATAGTCGATCCGCATAATATAATGTTTTAATTATTATTGCCGCCGCTGTGCTAAAATAATTAAATGTCACGCGCAATATGTCTTTCGGTCGAATAACGCTTGTGACTCGACAGAGTGATAAACTATAATAATATTGTTATAATATTGTTCGACGCGATGTTCAAACGAATCGTTCTCCGCAGTCAAATCGGAAAGCACGTACGTGCGTCATGAAATACGTCATTGTTGAATCAATGACAATTCGAAATCACGTGTCGGACGTATGAACATTCGATATTATTTTTTATCCTCAAAATTACATAATAACGTGCGTACGACGACGTCTTTAGCCGAGGCTACACACCGGTTTCCGATTGTTTCCATAATATAATATTTAACGATAAGATGTGTTATTGTTATCTTTGCAAAACGTTTTTTTAAAAAAAGAAAGAATTATTTTAATTTTAACATATTCATACCGAGCAATATTGAATTATACCTAAATATTACAATAACGGCTCTTCGTCGAGTCACAAACAATGCCGAGTACACTGCAATGGAACGTTAAACAGATGTGATTTTTACGACTTTTTGTGTCGTCAATTATAAATGCTCATTGTGCTAACATAAGTATACGAATTCTTGAATTTATTTTATACACGGTTTACAATAACAACAATTGAGTACCTATTACTTAGGAAAAAAACAATCGTGTACGAATTCCCTGCTAAAACAATAAGTGCAATCAAAGATTTTTGAATGTGAGCCAATAAAAATTACGATAATGTGTAATATCACAATAGCAAATTGTTCGACCTCTTCAATAACTGATCGCAGGGAGGGGATAGCTGAAGTGAATCCCCCCTAAGTCACGTATGGTGTTTCTGTGGACCATTTAATTTACTTCATATTCAAAAAAAAAAAGCTTTTTTTTAATTTTCCTAAATATGAGAAAAATCACTTAAAAATTAATGATTTTTTATCTACTTTGTTTGAACTAAATATATATTATACATAGTAATTTCGTTATAAATTCTTGCGAAATATTATTTACACTATTTACCCGTCCAAGCATTGTTTGTACTAGGTAAAAGTATCGCTTGAATTTGATTTCTTTTGACGTCAAAGTTCACAAATATTTATTAATTTTAGTGTTGAGACTTGAAACCCAAAAAGCTCACCCGGTAGCGTAATTGCACTGGATCATCTGACATTGAAATATGATCACGCGGCAAAAACGATTAATATTTCCTAAAATTGTCATATCATAATCATAAATCGAATAGTATTAAAGGAAACAAAAAATAGTGATTAAAATATCAAATTATTATAATTGCGTTTTCATTGTTATACCAATCATTATTCTATTACACCATTCTTACCGATGTTGATCCTTCTTATTCGTCGTTAAATCAAAATAATATAACCTTATTTTCATTAATAATCCATTTTAGTGTTACTAATAAAATTATATTCCATATCCGTTTGATGAACATCAATTTCAATGTATTCAAATCAGGCTTCAAAATTTAGTTCCAATATTTTAATAGTCCCTGTTGCTTCCCACAAAATAATGCGTTTTTATTATTAGAATAAAGAATATTTCATGAAAAGTAAAATAGTTCAAATATCCACTAAAATAGGGTGACCATACGTCCTGTTTTATACAGGATTTTCCTTTATTTCGGCTCTGTGTCCTGTTGTCCTGACAAACTTATCTCAGCACGCTTTTTGTCCCGTAATTTCAAGTCTGTCCCATATTAATCCCGTTTTTTGACTTACTGTTGATTTAAAATTTTTGAAATGAAATTATTGAATAAAATAATGTAAGAATCTAGAAATCTTCTAGATACCATTAGATTAATTATAATTATAAAATTAATTAAACAAGTTTTTTTCAGAAAGTAAAGTATACAATATGTATGAATAAAGGATTTGAAGAAATTTTAAAAAGTATCAAT
>JAIPRM010001415.1:5544-28663 GCA_025469315.1 Stegophylla sp. TES_Ste_2020
TAATTGCTAATAGCCCGGAGTACCGACTTTTGAACCATTGTAACAGCATACAAAATTTTGATTTTTGTTTTGACTCAATTGCTAAATTAAAAAATATTGTATTGAATATTTCATAATTTTTTTTTTTTTTCTTTTATAATTATTATTATATGATGTGACTTAGATATATTATGTATATGTATTTATTTATTTTTTTTCTTTTTTCTCTTCTCTGTATTATCTGTACTATTTACCCCTTTGGGGTGTTAATTATATATAAATAAATAAATAAATAAATAAATATAAACAGCACGCGCACGACAATTTGCCTGAAGAAATTATGTATCGCATGCTATAAAACGAAACGATTAGACATTTTGAAATAGAAAAAAACAAGAAAAAACTGCAAATTTTGGAAAAATAAAAATTTTCTCAAATAATTTTAAAACAAATTGCATAGTATTTATTTAAAATCATAATTCTCATGGTCTGCAAACGGACCTATTGAAAATTAAGGATTTGAAGGGGGGGTGGGAGGTCAAAATGTTTTAATCCGAGCTTGACTACACTACAGCGTTTCGATAGTCATATTATATTGTCTACCATGGATACAAAGACGGAAACGAATTCCGAAATCGATCGTTAACACTAACCAACGACGACGACCCGAACAGCCTGTACCACTCCGTCAGCGAAGAACCAGGACTCGTAGTTATGCTGTCCATGTAAATCACGGCCACGCCCATAAATACTTTCCTTCCTTTTTCGCGTCCATAATCACCCCACACGGACACCTGTAAAATAAAGTATGGAAATACTTTACCAAAAGTTTTAATCAGTAATTTTTTTGTACCGAATTTTCCATTTGTAGTACTTTAAAATGTCATTTATCGAAATTCTCAATTGTTTTCTCAAAATTTGAGAACAACTACACACAATTTAAAAAAAGACTCGGAAAATATATTTTCTAAATCTAAGCTTTTTGGAAAATTTAAACATGGATAGCAATAGTATAAGAAATATTTTCGTTGCAAGAAAATATCGAAAATATGAAAAAAAAATTTAGGCATTTTTTTTGTTGCACTTTTTTTCTCATCAAAATGTCTTTATTTTTTTGTGTTTTATTTACGATATATTTCAAATAATTAAAATTCTACTCGAAGAATTGTGTATTTACAAACTTCAACTGAAAATAATCAATTGGGTACTAAGATGTTATGTAACAGTAATAATTATTGTAATTTGAGTATTGAAATAAAATAATTCATTTGTTAGTCCAACCCTGAAGTCTCCTATTCGTGTATTTTAACTATTGGAATCACGAGGCTATGCTTAAGTTTACTTTTACCTAGTATAAACACCAGTTCTATCCATATAAAGTTATTTTTAACAGCAAGACGATAGCGATTGTTTTATATTAACAAAATCACAGTTCGTTGTTACTCTCGTTTATACACGGCTGGTAGAGTTTATATATATATATATATAAAAAAAAAAAAACGATTTCTAGGAATTTGTACAATTAATAAATTAATGTCGATAATAATGTATTATGTTCTAATTATGATTTTTCTAAAATCCAACTCAAATGTATAGCACGAGTCTGGTTGGCAAAAAATTCAAATATTTTAAACCTACCGAAAGTATAAAAATTCACATGTCAAAAACTATATATATATAGGTGTATTCAATATTTTAGTATTTTCTTGAATCGTTAAATGAATTAGATTTTTACTAGATTTTGTAGTTACAGCCGATTCACTGTATCGTTAGATGAATTTTAGTCACCAAAATCCATCATATTGTAAGTATTACGTACTCAACGTAGTTTTTGAAGAATTCAAACGGTTTTTAACGTTACTCAGAAAGATTCACTAGAAATATCTCTCAAATCAGAAAATTAGATCAACTTTTTATGGATACTTAAAGATTTTTCAAACAAATATCGTTCAATTAAACGTAAAAATTTTCAAAAAAAAAAAGAAAAAAAAAAGGTATTATTTACGAGGTAAAATGAAAATCACATCGTACTTACCTGGATTAAACATCCGGCAGGTGAACTTTTAAATTTGAGCATTTCCATATACTTAGGCTGCAAGCTCTCTTTAATTGTTTTTGTACGATGTTTTTCCACGCATTTTTTACCTTTCACTAGGTACACTTTAACGTATGTATCTGTCAAAACATATATAGCAAGCAAAACAAATGTTACATCATTCTCGAGCGAAAAATTATTCGTATAAAAAAAAGTTACGTGTTTAACAACCGTTGAATAAGTTCGAAAAGTACATTACACGATGGGTTTCAAAAAAAAAAAAAAAATAAAATAAAATAAAATAAAAATGTCATTAATTATACAGTAAAAATTAAATGTACCTGGAAGCTTTGTTTTCGTCTCTTTAACATTAATCAAATCCTTGGCTTCAAAAACTGTCACTTCCATAAAGTTAACGAAAAAATTAAATCCAATTTTAACGTCACCTCGATACGGAGTTCCCAGTATTTGTCGACTGACTTTTTGCCCCGGTCCGAGTTTACCAATGAACGTGGTCACTTCGCCCTCGGTGGACTGACCGGCGCTAAAATGACGAACGAAAAATAATTTTAATTTTACAATATTGCAATCGATCGGTTAAAATAAATACGTATATCGATCTAAACGAAAAAAAAAAAAAAAAAAAAAAAAAAAAAAACTAAAATTTAAGAAAATAATTTAAAAAATAAAAAATAATATGTTAAAATAAATATATTTTTCTATCTAAACTAAAAAAAAAAAAAAAAAAAAAAAAAAAAAACTACCTTTTAAGAAAATAATTTAAATAATAAAATATAATATACTACACAATATTCATGACCGTTAAAAGAAAAATAGAATATATCGGCATAGGTCGCCACAGTGCTCGAAGAAATTGATAGTCACGTGAAGACCAAACATGAGAATAGTATTACAAAATATATTTGCAACAGGTAAATTACCATTTAAGCATTTTACAACCTACTTACCTGTATACCTGTATTTATTTATTTATTTATTTTTTCATTTTATTTGAAAATATGAAATTCGACGCATTGTAAGCGGAGAGCAATGCACCGACTGTATAATAAAATATCCGCTGTATTATATTTTTATTTTAAAACCGAACTTTTGATTTAACGTCGTCGTTTGTAGTCTAATTCAAACAAAAAATTTTCAATCGATTTAATATTTATTTAAGTCAATCATTAATCACACTAAATCTCGAGTAAAAAACGTATTGAATCAAGTGCATGTTCTCTCGCGTACCATGCATTTTGGAAAAATGTTTTACAAAAAATTATATATATATATACTAAGCGACTCCATGACGTCATGGATCGAATTTTAAAGGCATTTTTTTTTTTTTTTTTTTGTACTGTAAATTTATCATCGTATCGATTTAAAAAAAAAAATTTTGAATTATTAATTCGGTATTTTCGTAACCCGTCCATCAATAGTAAAACGAAAATTGTTTCGTCTGTCTGACCGGGTGGTATATGGTACACTGTTTTTCAATCTGTTTACTGAATAATGATGCTAAAAGTGCAAAAAAAAAAAATATATATATATATATGTACAAATCATGCACGTACAAATGGAAAAACGCTACGAAAACACCAACAATGCAAAGCTTCAATAATAATAATTAATGACATCACGGTCATCCACATGCAACTAAGCTAATAATAATAATAATAATAATAATTACAACTAGATAATAATATTATTATGTAACCCTATGTATATAATGTGTGTTTACTCACCATTTAACCGAACTGTTTTTTTTTTTACATCGTTAAAAACATGAAACATTCAAATTGGATAGAATTTTCCGAATTCAAACATTTTAAACCAATTTATTATAGTGTTTATACATGACACATGATAATGTACTGACATAACAGTTGATATTTTTATGTCAAAGTATAACATTGAAGCACTCAATTGATAGATATTTTAAAACAAACACAAATTGTAACATTATAATATTATAATTATTTACGTGTTACACAAAAGTACGAAATGATTTTGCTCATTATGTAATACCGAAAATGAAATTATTGTGCGACCACGGCATAACAATTATTTGTAGGCGGCCTACTACTTTATGGAATAAAGTGGAATTTATCGAGATCAGAATATTAATATAATTTCATAATATTTCTATACATGACGTACGAAAAATAAATTAGGATCCGTTTGAAATGTGTATGAACATCGAAATACATCACTTTATCAATTACCCAAATAAAAATAAACTCAAACTACTTAAAAGTGTTTGAAATTAAAAAACTTAAAACAAATTTGAAAATATTTATATAGGTTAGGGTGACCATATTTAAGAAAATAAAATACAGGACAAAAATATTTTTAAATAAATAAGTATTTATTACATATACCTATATATTTATGTATAAATATTTTTCTTTTAAGTTTTTGAATCGTGAAAAATCATAAATTTTACACTACCTATTATAGATTAAATTTAATCACATAAAAATATTATTTTGAAAAACATAATTAAACTAAATGAATACTTTTTAAAATTTCTTCAAATCCTTTATTCATGTACACTGAATACTTTACTTTCTAAAAAAAACTTGTTCATTCAGTTTACGATTATAATTATTGATCCAATGGTATCCACAAGATTTCTAGATTCTTACATTATTTTATTCAATAATTTCATTTCAAAAATTTTAAATCAACAGCAAGTCAAAAAACGGGATTAATATGGGACAGACTTGAAATTACAGGACAAAAAGCATCCTGAGAGAAGTTTGTCAGGACAATAGAGCACAGAGCCGAAATAAAGGACAATCCTGTATAAAACAGGACGTATGGTCACCCTAATATAGGTACACGTATTGCTCTGGCGTGGTATTATAAATTTATGGTGTTATAAATAAATAACGAAAAATTTAGTTTTAAATGAAAGTGATAAAAATAATAATTGTCAATGAAAAATTAAATAAGCATTGGGGGGGGGGAACGTGTGTACTGTTTATTGATTATACTTGTAATGACGTTTCCGTACATATTGTAATTCCAACTTACTAAATACGAATAATTAAAGATCGAGTTTTTATGTAAAAATAATACATTACGTTTTATAACAACTATGTATACGATTTTTAAATACTTGATAAAATTACGAATTTCTAATTTAATAAATTTAAGTCCCGTCTTCAGACATATATATATTACAATATGAACAAAATGAATAAAATGTGTTGATGAAACAATAAAATAGTACAAAACACATACATTAATTTACAATTACGATTATTGAAGAACATTAATGCATTTATTTCAAAATTGATAGCTATATATTATATTTTAAGACTTAAAGTGAAAACATTAGTGCAACCATTTGTAATCTACTCAATTCGAAATATATTAAAATATTTGTGCTGTAGTTACATTTCTCAATGTATTAACGTATACCATTATTATATTAATAACAATACCTTAATAAATAAATAAAATCACTAACTAGATGAATAATATAATATGTCAACTAAAATCGTTTGTTCTTAAAAAGTAAATAACCCAATATGGATTAAATATAAAAGTAGAAAATTTAAAGCGGATATAATAAAAATGTATAAGTAATTCGATAAACAAAATTACGTATTATTTTCAGGAATTACTGAATTTCAACCCCATAACATATAGTAAATCCTTATTTGAATTTTGAACTTTAAGAATTCTCGAAGAAATCGTGTGATATCGTTTAGATTACCAAAATTATTTATTCCCAATAATATGTACTTTTATCCGTTTATAAATAGAATATTAATGAAAGATTTATCTGACCCCCCCCCCCCGTTATAACGTTATGAATTGCGTATACAGACAGTTTTAACGTGCAATAAGAGAAGAATTTTAAGCTAAAAATAAACACACAGGCGAAAATATAGAGATAAATTGATGTATTTTGATGACTTGGGAGAGAATCAGGATTACTTACGAGCTCGGACAATCGCTAGAAAGACTGGTGAGGCTTGCTTGTCTGCCCGGGGCCACCTCTTGGGACCGCTTAAAATTGGGTTGGGCGCCACCGCCTCCGCCACCTGAACCGCGTTTCCCTTTCGAGCTCCTTCCTTCTATCCAACAATCAATCAAATAAAAAACAATATCCGAAACAATTACATTTGGATTGGAGGTTATACTAGTGTTTATAGGAATTTGATCGCAGCGATCTGCTAAAAAAAAAGGATTCAGGGTGATAATATCGTATCAGCAAATTGGCGCTTGTTTATTTTATACAAACTGTTCAATACAGTTTAAAATAAAAAATTTGTACGCGTGTGGAAAAACCATACTTCATTATTTACCGTAATAAAGCATTCTACAACTATGCACGAACTCCTAAGTATTGATAATAATAATAATAATAATAATAATAATAACAATATAATATGACTAAGTGAAAAATACGAAAGATATCATCTAACCGACATACGACTATTGGTTGGCTACAATGGCTGAAAAGTGATAAAATATTCCAATGCCAATAGACGCAGCCGGGGTGTTTGTAATTCGCAATATTTACAAGCGTCTGTTTATTATTTTCCACGAAAATAACTGTTATTGAGTATTTCTAGCGACGATGTTATTATCTTTTCATTTTAAAAATGTTCAGATTTTGCACAAACATTCTACAACAAAAATTATATGTACACGAGTGATGATCCAATCCCCATGCAAAGGCAAACTTCTTTTTTTGAAAATCATCAAACCAAAACGACAATATACAACAAGGCTTCTTTTTGACTTTTACCATGTTTGGTCTTCATCCCGGATACCATCAATATCTCCGTGGTTTTTTTTTTTTTTTTTTTTTTATTATCATTATAATTACTATTATATTTTGTTCATATAATTATTATTAATTATTACACATTAATTCATATAATATCATATACATTATTAACCTTTCTCCGTCTTGGGATGCTTCACCGTCACTAGAAACGCTGGACGGCTGTTTGATGAGGGGGCGACTTGCCCCAGGCAGCACTTCTTCACTTCTGTGTACCGTAAACGAAGACTTTCCCTTCGAACCAAAACCTAACCTACGCTTGCGCCCTTTAAATCCAGCCCAAAATTAATAATTTTACTACAGCGGAATGAAAAAACAGGCTACAAATCATGGCTTAAAAATATAAATTGGATAAAAATGTACTACGATTTTGAAATGTGTCAATAAACTGTGGAAAAATAAATATTCAAATAAAAATATATCGAATTGATATAAATAAAATCAACCCTTAAATTGAATACAGTACGCTTGAATTGTACATTAAAAAAAAAAAAAAAAAGATCAAAATTCCTAGTTTAATTCCTTTTTTTTTTTTTAATTTTGTAACGTATAAAAAATAAATCAACTAGC
Source organism: Stegophylla sp. TES_Ste_2020 (assembly GCA_025469315.1). Taxonomy (NCBI): domain Eukaryota; kingdom Metazoa; phylum Arthropoda; class Insecta; order Hemiptera; family Aphididae; genus Stegophylla; species Stegophylla sp. TES_Ste_2020. The sequence goes on from JAIPRM010001415.1 coordinate 12,936, forward strand.
AAAATATTTATTTACTTTATACATATTATATAAAACGGAAACGAAAAATATTTAGCGTATTAGTTTATAATTAATTAATTGACTAACAACGATATGAAGACATTTATGTATTATACTATTATTTTCATTGTAATGTTTATTTTTTTTTTTTTTAAGGAATTCTGAATGATACTCATTCGTATAAGGAAAAATGAATTTATTTCAAACATATTTAATCATGGAGTGGTATAAGATTCTTTTTTGAGAGTACCACTCACCGGTTGCCGATAATTGAGAAGCTGATGCGCTTTTTTTGCCCATGCCAGAAGCGGAAGAATTGGTCCCAGAACCTGAGCTTTTACCGGTATTTTCTGTCAAGGAAGACGGATCACCCCTTCGTTTTCCAGAACTACCAGATTCTAAAAACAAACGCCATCGATTAGTGTGTAATAATATTTATAAATACGTATTAAAATGAGTAATAAGGTAGTAAATCGTACCGGCAATGTTGTCTGTTTGTACGTCAGCATTAGATAGGCTCCTTGAAAACTGAGCCCTCTTGCTATCCGTGGTCGGCGCCATGACTGGAGATTGTTGCGATCCAGATCTACTGTGCGATGCTCCATAATCACTGCCATGGACAATAGCATTTAAAGGGTCGGTTAAAGCATAACTAAACGCTACAGCAGCGCCACTATAGCTACCCACTACGTCTAACACCGATTCGCCTAAATCTAGAGTCAGGTTTCTCTTCCTACGGGATATTTGCCTCTCTGTTGGCGATTGAAACCCTAGCAAATTCAACCCGGAATCGGAATCGTAAAGAGGATCGTTGTTGTCTAAGTGGTTCAGATTGAATCGTGTTTTCTTTAAAGGCTTTGGGTTTTCAGTGGGCGAATTTTCCGTCAAAACGGGTCTATTGTCTATCGGATGGAGCAAAAAGTAATCGGCAGGAAATGAATTATAACGGTACAAATGTATACTATCACGCTTGCTACTACTTTTACTAAAACTACAGCTGGGTGAATGGGACGTTGATGGGTAGCCGTAATCGGTGGCGTTGCAGCAGCTGCAAAAGACAAAACACATTATTTTGTGTGAGATTTTCAGATATTCATCCCGTTCATCAGTATGATTATGAAAAAAAAATACTATTTAAATTTTCGAGCCGATGATATAAAACTCAAACACGCACAGTATGCCACTTTGAAATATCAGAAACCTACGTGTGTAAAATCTAATAATCAATGAATCTAATAGAAAACATAAATAATAACTTAAAAATACATTCTGTTATTTACAAAGAGTATAAAAACTTAACATCCCAATTAAACAATAATAATTATTCATTACCAAAATCTCGTGGATCTAGGTTGCTCGGATTGCGTGGATAAAGCACTGCTGATAACACTATCGCTGTCATCAATATCACAAGTGTCTCCAGTTTCTCCTCTAGACATCATCGACCCTCTAACGTGATGAGGGGGTGTTAAGGATCTACGTTGTTGTTGTAAGGGTATGTCACTATCGCTTAATCCACCATAGTGGTGTAATCTACCAAGACCTTGCGATCTACCCTGAATTCTTCTTGGTTGCATTTGCCTCGTCCTTCTTCGCACAGATGACGTTTGGTCGTCGAAATACTAAACGTTTCAAATTGAGTGGTTTAGTGACACTAATAATTGAATAGAATTTGAAATACGAATAAAACTTATTGAAACTCACATATGGAATTCGATCATCTAAAGAAGAAGGCATTGTTCCTGGAATTTGAGGCAGCTGACGCTTTTTAGGCGTCGATGTAGGGGTAGCAGTTGCTGATCTAGCTAAGAATCTCCCAGCTCCTTGTCTATAACTCGGTATACCCCCAGGATACCTATAATCTGGCGGTGATAAACTTCTTCTATCAGAAACCATAGTTGGACTTTTTGACCGCGATCTGGAATGTTGGCTAGGATAATCAGTCGGTGCAGCTGATCTCGATCTATGAGTCATAACAGTGGTGGATCGACTTGGTACGGTTTGTTGCTAAAAAAAAAAAAATATATATACACATAATAAATTTAGAGAATTGTACTTTTCAATAACTCGTGTCTGTATTTACTTTTACATTAGGTTCGTAGGCGTATTTTTTTTCCATTGTTGTACCATACACGTATGACTTTTGAAGTGGAGACATATCCCTACGACTTTTTCGCTTGTCCAAAAGGTCATAGTCGGGCGGTGGACTAAAACTAATTACGTAACATTTTTTTAATATTTAAACATAAATTAATATAAAAACAAACTGGTATCGTAAGGTGAATCAGTCGCATAAATTTGGTCGTGAATCATATTTGCCGCAATACAAATAAGTCGCAAAAAAAAATAAATTATGAAATTGATAAAACCGTACATTGTGATTCATTGTGTTTAATATGAGTAATGTTATCAAAAAGTTTATATTTATTATAGATATTGTATTATACAATATACGTTTTATAGTTTATTCCAATTAAAATAAAGGATTATAAAGATCTGGTGTGTCCAAACTTTTCTTGATAACAATCTTCGATTTTTAATTTTTTCTACAAATGAAAATCTTAATTTAACGAAAGAGTGTGTACGTTGGTATGCTGGCGGTACTTTTTCTTCTGCGCTTACATTGTTTTGTCAAAGTGTACACAATTCGTGCGATTCATATATGAAATATTTTACCTTCAGCTTTTATACCAAATAAAAATAAAAATACGTATGTTAAAATGTTGGAAGCTTTGAAATCATTAAACGTAGACACAAAACCAATGACAGTAATGTTAGACTTTGAAATTGGAGCAATAAATGCATTGTTAATATTCACTCGATTCGAAAGATATTTATATTACTGGTATTGGTCCATATAACTCGCGAATATTTTGTTATTTGTATGACCAACTTGTGTAAGTGACAAATTTTTTAAACGACCAAATCTACGCGAAGCAAACTGCATACCTTATAGAACTACCGAGGCTACTTATAGATGCTCCGTCAGCACCAACTCTTCTTCCACTGCAGCAATCATCTGCATCCGAAGCATCTGAATCTGATTGTCTGGATAATGTAGATGGCGGAGATAAATGTTCCCCGGAATACTCCATATCATAATCGCCTATAGAAACACCTCCTTCTCCCTGCGAATTTTAATTTATTAAATAAAATAATTTAATTACGAGTTATAATTAAAATCAATTAAAAAAAAAAAAAACATACAGTTATTTCTTGATGCGCAGTCAACGGATACCATTCGGCTAGGTTATCTAATTTTTTTAATCCCAACTCGATCAGCGCCTCGCCGAGAAACTGATTTGTAGGATTGTTATCATAATCCCATAATGATATTTGAAGAACTTTAAATTTTAAATCCGACCTTCTCATAGTCGTAAACGAAAAATTTTGATTCCATTTCGGATCAGTGGAATTCATTATCGTTTTAGTCCTTCGTTTAGACTTCTCACTTGTGTCGGGTAAAAGGCATACTTTAGCATATGCTGATCTAGGCGAGCCATCAGGCCGTGGTAACAGATTCGAAGCACCCATTATCGTTACGACTAACTTCAGTGATTGCGGGTCAAAACCTAATTTGACCTACAGCACACAGTATATAAAAAAAAAAAAAAAATTACAAAAAAGTCAGTATTGAACGTTCTATTTGATTATTGACTTGACGATTACCTGTATTTTCCCTCCGACGTATAGACTATTCGGCCCAGTGACACTTTTGGAAGCCCTTATTAACCGGGCTGAATTCGAAGCCAAATGCTCAGGACTACCCGGTGAAGTCACCATGACGTAAGGTTTGTCTTTACGCAAATCATATAAACCTGAAAACACATTGGTATTATTGGTATTGTATTTTTATTATTTTTTTTTATTTATTCATTTTTTTTTTTTTTTTTTTTAATCTAAAGGGGTCAGGGGCATCAGTAGGGCGGTTTGAAATCGCGCTAACCCAGTGAACTCGTTGTAGCTGAAAGCAAATGAAACAAGCATCATTAATCAATTCAAGTATTAAATGGGGGGGGCGAGGATGCAGGTACCTTCTTAAAAATCATACCTTTAGTTGGAGTGCCGTAACTCGCTCTTCTCGGAAGTATCGACCTGGAGACTTTGAGCTCGATTTGTGGCAAATGCTTAGATTCGGCAATAATGTCTGAGACTTCTTTTTGTGTCTTCCCTTGCAACAGGCAACCGTTCCATTCTAACACTTCGTCTCCTATTAATAGACACGTGTTAGAATTTTTAATTTATATATTACATGAAATAATATAATATTATGAACTAGTTTTTAGTAGTGAGTATTATATAATTTAAATACTCTACTAATTATAACTACATTAACTATGATATTTTTATAAGACAAACCACGCCTAAATCACACATTACTTTATTATTATTATATTTGTATTAAATAACTATGTATATTAAAATATTTAATTTTTGAAGATTTTATTATTATATTATAATAACGGCTTGGATGTTAATTTTATTTAATTTGCTCTAACATTAATTCCATTTTATTAATTTAATAAAATTAATTTAATTTTAACCAATCTAAACTAACAAAATACTGCTAACTAATGTAATTAAAATAATATATACAGTTTTAAGTTCTATTAAATGTTAATAAAAATTATTATTAAAATAATATTTCACTAATATTATCATTTACTTAATAACTAACATTTTAACCGATTATCATTACATATTATATTAATATTCTATATAATATTTTTAACCAATTTATTTAAATTTATAAAACCGAACTATTTATTGATTAAACAAAAATTAACTGACTAAAATGAATTTAAAAAAATGTCGTGGCAAATAAACTGTACATTTAATCTATGGATTTTATAAATACCTAAACTGTTGTCAACATAATATATTTCATTTCAACGTCAGATCATATTATGATAATATCTGAATTATTAAAACTACTATTATAAATGTTTTTTTTTTTTTTTTTTTTTTCAAAGTGGTAAAATAGCAAAGTAATTTTATTCAAAAAAAATTGTGTTATAAAATTATATTGTGTCCGTGTATTTGATCAGAATTAAATTTAGAAACAACAAGTACGCACGGTAGTCGATATGATTATTATTTGCAGTTAAAAATTAACAAAACTAAGATTAGGTTTGATTTTGATTTTTTTTTTTTTTTAAAAAATCACTAGATAAAAAAAAAAAAAAAAAACGAAAATGATAATAATATAGCAGCAATAATGGTTTTAATAAAGTGCGAATCACGTAAAAGTTTGCAAAATTAGAGCTTTGTTCAATTTTTACTGCGAATAGATTGTTGTGGTTTTTTTTTTTTTGTTTCGCGACAACAGACGAGAGGGGTTAGGGGAGGTGGGCGTAGAGGAGAGAAACGGCAGCAGACGCCGGCCGTATGTCCCACTAACCCGGTTTCAAATTTCCCTCCATGTCGGCTGTACTGCCTTTCCGGACGCGATCGATAATCGCGCATCTCCTTCCGGTGGCCGACAGGAATTTGCCGCCGGTGATTTTCAGGCCCAACATGGCGGCCGCGCTGGAAGACGGGCTGATCGGGGTCTCCCACACAGACTTGTTTAGCACCATATGACCTATCAAGAACTTGTTATCGGGGCTCCGTTGCCACGACATCGGTTGCTGCAAACAGAATCGGCATTAGCCCCGTCGTATCGGCTGCATGCTTTTTACACAGAGAGAGAGAGAGAGAGAGAGAGAGATAGAGAGACTAACCCTATCTAATCGTAACTCAACACCGCACCATTTATTTACAAATCGCTTTTTTTTTTTTTTTTTTTTTTTATTATTATTATTATTTTTAGATTCTGAACGATGTGAAGAAGCTATAGCTTGTTTTTACAACGATGTTTATTTTTTTTTCTGTGTACAACTTTTCGTACGGAAATACTTGTCCAACAGTTTCGATCAATAACTTTTTGTGAAACCGGATTTGCCTCTAGATCAGGGTGACCATACGTCCCGTTTAAAACGGGATTATCCCTTTTTTAACAATCATGTCCCCTTGTCCCGAAAAATTTCGAACGGGACGCTTTTTGTCCCGTTTTCAGAAGTTGGTCCCGTTTTAATCCCGTCACATCTATATTATGCGCGCAAAATAAAATATTGTACGAGAAAAAAAAAAAAAAAAGAAAAAATTATAATTGTACAGGTTCACTTGTGAAATAAAAATAAGTTGTTGACCTTTGAGTAAAAGTCGAAATAAACCCTTTGATATTAACAAATATTAAATGTGAAAAAACTTTGGAAGTATTTTCGCTTTTTCTAATGTGAATTTTACTTGAAATAAATGATCTTACAAAATGACTACAATCCCGAGAAAAATTAATAATAATTGGAACCACACTGAGATGTGCTGACAAAAATGAGTTTAAGAAACTGAATTATAATGAAATACAACAATTTTGAAAGAGAACTAAAAAAAAAAATGCACATTTTTGTTATTTTTAAAGACATGCTAAAATGGAAAAGTTATGAGTCCAACAAAAATTAATTGTCCCGTGTTTTATATTTTTAAAAATGGTCACCCTACTCTAGATTGTACTTTAAAGAGGTCATTTTTTGAATTTCTCAATTCTTCAATTTTTTTTATTTTTTTTGGAAAAAACTACCCAAAATTTGACAAAAACGACTCGGAAACCAACATTTTTTGATCCGGACCATATGAAAATTTAAACGTAGATAGAAAATCATATAAGAAAGATTTTGGCGCAAAAAAAATTATGAACATTTTTCTAACATTTTTTTTCTCATTTTTTTTTTTTTATATTATTAACTTCCCTCGTTCAGAATCGTTTTATTGAAGAAATGATTTATCGTTTCTTTAAAATTCAATACACCCGTTTAAGAGAATCCCACCCATCGTGCAAAGTATGTCCGGCTTTTTTTTTTTCTAACAAGTGGTAAGTAAGACGCGTTGAAAAAAAAAAAAAACCATAAAAACGTATATATAAATAAAACACGTTCTCACTGCTCGTATGAATTCACGCGCGATCTGTTCTATAAAACCGATTGACAAGTATGAATCGTCTCTCGATTTTTGCTTCGAATAGTTAAAAAAAAAAAAAAAAAAAAGTATCTGTTGTATATGCGCCGAAAATTAAGACCGATAATCGTGGGGTCAAAGAATCAAGTTGATCCATCAGTTTGTACGCTCAATCATTTTGTTCACGAGTTAATCGTCGTCGTCGGTAGGTAACGTTTAAAGGTATATTATTATGAATTGAGTGAGATATATCACTCGTTAATTTTGTTAACCTTCCACTGATAATATTATCTGGATGGCGAGTAAAAGGATCTCATCCTTGTTTTCATAATGAATTGGAAAATGTTCGAAAAATGATTTATAATGTAACATAACAACATCGTATAATGTATTGTAAACGAGAAACGTGAATAATGCGAAAATAAATAACGGGTTACGATATTCCTATATTTTGTTTCGAACTAAATCAAATAACCAATAAATTGACTGATTTCAATGATGAACTTATACTTAAGTATAAATTACCAGGCAAAATTAATTTATGGTTTCTTTAAATATAGGTAGTATTTATTTTATTTTGACTTTCATCATAATATGGAAACCAAGTTTTAATTTTAAAACGTACGTGTAATTTGAAATTTCCAAAAGCGTTCCAAATTATTCTCGATTGATTTATATTACCAAAGAATAATATAAATTAACCTTGATAAACATATCATATATTTTACGTTCAGTTATTCAATTTTTAATGTTGATTCATACGAATATCACAGCAGTGTTTTGTTACAATTAGATATGTTTTTTTTTTTTACTTCTATAACTAATTGTCAATGCAATTATTGAACTACGAAAATTAAAAAAAAAAAAAAGACATTCTTTACAACATAAATTTTAACACAATATACTCATGCAAAATACAATAATAATCATGCAAAAAAGCAGTTAGCGGGATGAGTGAGTGAAAGTTTGTATCTGGTATATAATTTTGAAAATAGAAGACGAGCAATCTTTCATTATAAAAGTTGTCTCGAGGATATATTTGATAATTGATATATGTATTATACATATATACCATATTTCAATAACTTAAAAATAAAAGTACAGTTGACTTACAATAAAAAAATAATTAATAATTGTTGATATTGAACTTTTAGAAAATGTATTCACATGGTACAATTCAATTTCATCCTTACCATTACATCATAATAGTTGGTATTATTATAAGGTGTATAATAATATTATAACAATAAATAAACTTTGGATATTAAATTATGTGACAATAATAAGGTAATTATTCACCTAACATGGGATAGTTTTAACTTACCTAATCACAAACATTTTCTTTAAAATGTGTTTTCACACAAAACTTAGTAAATAATACTACGTATAATATGCACCTGATCAGTGAGCTGATTATGTATTTATAAATTCTACCGCGTCAAATGCCGTTTTTATTATATATTTACAAAATATGTTACAATAAAACTAAATTTTACAATAACGCCTAAGATTGATTTTTAAACACTATTCTATATTCTATATATATATATACTAATAAAATAAAATACACAAAAAATAAATTCGTACAACTTAATATTTCAACGAAAATTCGTATAAAAAATTAATTTTATAATAAACGTGATAAAAAAGACAATACAGTGTCGAACTTCATTGAGTAACAATATTAATAAAATCGCACTAATCCTCGGTCGCGTTGATTTAGTTTAACTGAGCGATAATTATTGAGTGATTGATTAAAAAAAAAAAAAACACATCGTTTTAACGGTATTAAAAATTCAAAAAATGATTTTCTCGGACAGCGGAAATAAACAACATTTGTCCACACGTGTGTATCAAAAATGCCAATATTGTACAGTTATAAAATATATCACGATATTATATTGTAATGTGTAAATTGACGAAACGAACGAAATAAAATATAATCGGTCGATTTAGATTTTCGACATTTTAAGAATGTCGGCAAACTAGATGGACTAACTCTATGTACCTACTAGATTGTAAAATAAACATAGGCTATCCAATTATTTCGCCTTTAAAAAAACTCTACGTTATTCTGTTATTTCGATTTTACTGGTTATAATTCAATGCTTTTAATGCATTCATTCTAGTACCTTAATGTCGCCGAGGTATATCGGGTCCTCGTTGGACGTGAATATCGAACTGCCGGTGTCGAACCCGGAGTCTTTGGACGTCTGTTGGGTCGTCTGGTGGTGGTGGTGGTGGTGTTTGTGGTCGAATCGCACGGTTTTCTTTCGCCTCGGTCCGTTAACGCCCGTCTTGCGGCAAATCGCTAAATCGACAACGACAATGTCACCTAACCTCAAACCGCCCACACTCAAGAGCCCCAACCGTATAGTAAATAGAGCGCAATAAAGAAAACACAAGTACGTTGTTTATAGTCAAGTGGGGTCAAAAAAAATGTGTCACGACGCATGCAAGTTCGCCGGGTAATGCCATTAAAAAAAATTAATAAAAAAAAAAAAACCAACATTTTAAAATTAAAAACAAGTTCATCCAATGCCAAACGAATAAATCAAATAAATATATATTATATAGTATAATAAAGTGTAAATACAAAAAAAAAGAAACAAACAAAACAAAACAAAACAAAAAAAAAACGTATCGCAATATTATATTATGTAGAAAAATCGTTCTCGAATAAAAATTTGAATAGTCAAGAAAAAAAAAAAATGAAAAACAAAAAACGGGCTTCACAGACGCCAAAAACCTACCGATAATAATGTCATTGATTGTTTATAAGTCTGGTCTTCTCCCGCATTACTCTCTGCGTCACCTGTACCGTTCAGTTCAATCAATAACATTATATTCTAGTGTTTTGCGCGAATTGTATTATATTATGTTCACACGAAGTTCCCGCCAACTCGAGCGTGTGTTGTGTGTCCGTTAAGGAAATATTCTGAATGTCATCGAAAAACAGGAAACCGCCTGGCAATGGGAGTGGGAATAAGGGAGGGGGGGATCGGAAACCTATCGGGTCCCGGTGTGACGCGACGTTACTCGAAATGTCGGGACACGCGGAAGTACGGTTGTCGCGTCGACGGGGGAGGAAAACGAAAAAAATTGAAAAATCAAAAAAAAAACTTATATTTTACAAAAAGCCACCGATCGGACTGCCCCACGCGGTACTGCAGAGGCGGCGACGGTTAACGAGAAAAACGCCGCCGCCACCGCGGCCACCAAGCATGTAGCCAGGAATTTATATAGCTAGGGTGGCCAAACTTTGGTCAAAATCAAACTAGAGTGGCAAATGTTAACTCTATCCCGTGATGAAAAAAAAAACACACACACACAAGACAACCGCATTGTTATCATATTTCAAATTCGAAAACAACAAGTAAGTTATATTTCAAACATTTTAAAATACGTTCATAACTTCATAGCAATATTTCTATACTCACTCCAATTATTTAACCAATAGCTTCTGTATTTTCCATTTTTTTTATTTTATTATTTTAATTCTCACTCTTATCACCAGTTATTTTTCATTAATCACTGGAATTACCTAATATGGTTGTAATAATATTGTCATGTTAAAAAATAAATAAAATCAGAATTATTAAATTTGAAGTTCACATATCCTTCCTGACAATGATTTTTGTTCGACTTGAGATTTAACGAACGCTTAATTTTTAACCTAAGTATATTAATAAAATAGTTAGGGTGACCTGTGGGGTGGCCGGTAAATTGCTAAGGGCGGCCCAACCGTACTAGACCGCGATCCCGGGCGCGAAAACGATTGCCGCGGGGGATAAACGTCCGTCACTCCCGGGGAGGGGGGGCCGATCGAGGACAGGGTTGGGGGCGATTATCATATTATATAACTATATCGTTATAGAAAAAAAAAAAAAAAAAAAAAAATGAGTTGGTGGCAGATGATGAATAATAATTATTATATTTTAACGCCCGTCGTTTAGTATAGTATAATAATAATAATATCATAAAATTATGTGTTATGAAGTATAATATTATTATTATGTACGTGACGGCGGCGGCGGACACCTTACCTTTTTCGCTTTCGTGCTCTTCGCAGCTGGTACACTCGGACGTGGACCGCAGCTCCTCCTCTTCCGAACTGGAAAAGCTGATGTGGTGCTGCTGGTGCTGGTGCTGCTGGTGCAGTTGCTGCATTTGGTGGTGCTGCAACCGATCCGGGGGCCCGACCGTGTTCACCGGTCGCTTGTGCTTGCGCGCCGCCGGATTGGTACCGGGGCCGCCGCGCCCCGCGGCCACCGCGGACGACTTGGCGTCCACCGCGGGCCCGAACTGGTGGTGCGACGGCCTGGAAGACGGCTGGTTGCCGGACCCGTTCCGGTGCGTGCCGCCTTCCAGCTGACCGCCGCGGTAGTAATCGTCACGGGCCTGCTGCAACGGAACGCGCGAGTGTTATTTTTGTATCACGCAAAACAGTGTAATGTCAGTGGTGCCAACACTACGAGGCCACTAATAACAATATTACGTACGTATTGCGACGAAATAGTTTTTCTAAGCAATCAGTAGTTTTATAGGCATATGTTATTTTAATTTATTGGATAAATCAATGTACTGACTTTGCGTACAAAAAACGTATTATAATTTTAGATTCTGAGTGAAGCAAAAAAGCCAATGTTTTAACAATGATATTAATTTTAGATTCAGAGCGAAGCGAAGGAGCTTATTATGACTTTACAACGATGTTTTTATTATTAATTTTTCTCTTTCTCCAAACACTCTTTCGTACATGGAATATATACAGCATCTCTGTGCAGATCCGAAATCACACCCAGATGGTACTTTAAAGGAGCTATTTTTCAAATACCTCAATACTATTATCCGGCAGTGGTCGAAGTGGGGTGGGATACGGGAGGATGCAATCCCTCTACTTCTTTTCATCAGCGTTTTCCATCCCAACACTTATTTTGAGTTAAAATTATTCATCCCTCTAGGATTTTGAAAAACTAATCGATTTTTACTATAAACACAATGACGTTACAACATTTTTCTTTAAAAAATATCTTTAAATAATTTTTTTCATCTCCGAAAAAAATAAAATAAATACTTGATCGGAATAATTGAATTAAAAAATCATTAAAGCAAATCTATAAAGCATTTTCTATATAAATGGTGGAAAGACAGTTGAAGTATTTTAAAAATATTTAGATTGTAGATTAAACGGATTATATCAAAATAATTCGGCTGTGAATAATTTTGTTCCAAGATTATTGTTAACTAAGAGAAACTTGAACATGCTTTCACGACGCTCTTAATACGATTTAATTTCTATGTCTCAAACGATCTGTATAAAAATAAATATGTTGATCTACCTTAAAGTAAATCCAAAGTAAATTTTATTTTATTTAGTGTTATTCTTATTAATTGTATAATTGATAATTGAGATAATTCATAAGTTTGTTCACTTTTTTATTTTATTAGTTAGGTTAGCATAAACAAAAAAATTTAAAATAATTTGGTCAGTAACCTTGTGTTGAGCATGTCATTTTTTCAACGATTTAAAAAGAGACTTATTTTTAGACTATATTTTTCATTGTGTTTTTTTTCTTTTTGGAGATTATTAAATTAGAATTATATTATAGAAATTGAGTGTTTTAAATAGATTACTTACCTAACCTAAATTTTTAAAAGCTTCCATTTTTTTTTTTTTTTCATATAAAACACAACATTTAAGAATCAATAATGTTAGTTTCATCCTCCCACTTATTTTTATCCACCTCGAACACTGTTATCCGGTATGCTATTACCAGAAATTTCATAAAATTTCAAATTGTTTTTTAATATAACTTCAATGATAATGTAGCTAGAAACTTAAAAATATCACCAACTACTAAAACTGGTCACAAAAACATTTCAAAAATGTTTTATCAATTTTGAGTTAAGAATAGTATTTTGAAAATATTGGGAATTTCTCGTTTTTTGTAAGTTTTTAAGTATTAAAATTTTTAATCCTCGATATTGAAACTTGAAAATTTAATATACACATATTATATGTCTAATTTATTTCAAAATATCTCGAAAATCTTCAATCAACTTTTTTCTCTACAATCGTTTAAAGTTAGCATTTCGATGGAATTCATTAATTCTACCTAAAATAAACACTTTAAATTATATGAAAGAGAATTGGTTTAACCGATTCTTATAGAACTTGGTACTCAGGTGGAAAATTTCATTGCAAATATTTTGGTGCAATAAAATTTTTTAACATTTTACAAGGGTTTGATTGAAAAAAAAAATTGGAGAAAGTACGGACAAATATTATATACCTAAATTTCTAGTTTACCATCGCCCAAAAAGGTTGATAAAGATTTTTCAATGTATTTTTCGACGCTGAGTACGATGTTGTGAGCTAATATCCACGTTCATCAATATAGTTTTCTAATTATTCGACATTGAAAATACAATATTTTCGGGTATTTTATTAAATACTTACTATTTCAACTGTTTTGAACGCTGTTCTTATAGTCTAATGGAAGTGTCAAAATGGCCGGATGCGACGGTACCTGGTCCGAACCTTAACTCGGTCAACTAAATTATTCACACCTTTTTACAACCGTGATTGTCCAGAAGTGACACGATCTACATTAGATCTAATTATTTATAGCGAACTCTAGTGTAGATTTACGATAATCAGAGCTGCTTTATAATTTTATTACGATGATTATATCTTATTTTAATTTGAAATTATTTACGAAATATTCATTAGGTGTAAGGGAATAATATATGAATTATTATTTATACGTATTTTATTTAGTATATTTTTCGAAAATGCTGTTTGGTAACAAAATAATTGTTTGTTCAACATTTCAAGTTATTTTTATTAATATGCGAAATTTGTGTACAATCACATAAAAAATGAATTTATTTTGTTATTCTGGTCGAATTTCGACCACTTGGTGATATTATTACTGATTATTACGCAATTTATTATATACACTTTGATCATTTACACAAATAATGAATTACCTACACATGAATTATTCTGTTATTAAATAACAATAAAATTGTTAAACTTATTGACAATTACTATTATTGTATATTAGCTGAAGCTCCGTTCAGAATCGTTCAATTGAAAAAATGATTTATCATTTCTTTAAAATTCAACACACCCGCCAAGAGTATCTCACCTGAGATGAGGTGAGAAGAATATCCATGATGCGAAGTATTTTACGTATGTATGCGTATAAGATTTCGTATAGAAATATTTGTCCAAAAGTTTTGACCAATAACTTTTTGAATCATAATTCGCCTCTAGATGGTAGTTTTAAGAGGTCATTTTTGAAAATCTCAATAGTTTTTCCAATGTTTGGGGAAAACGGCCCAACATTTGACAAAAACACCTTAAAATTTTTTTTTAATACAAATATTATGTAAAATTTAAATATAGATAAGCAATATATGAAAAATAGTTGTGTGAAAAAAAATTTTTAATATGAAATAATTTTTTTTTTTTTGTGTATTTTTTCTAGCACATTTTTTCTCGTCAAATTTTTCTCTTCTCGGTTAATAAAACTTGCATAAAAATAAATTATCGTTGTAATATTAATAAACTTCATAATTTTTAAGTAAAATAATTGTCTTGCAAAAACTGAAGCTCCGCTTAGAAACATTTTATCGAAGAAATTATTTATCGTTCCTTTAAAATTTGACACGCCCGCCAAGTCCCACTCGAAAATCGAATCGAAGAATTTTTGTTTGTATGATGTTTTTTCTAGGAACATAATATATACATCAATACAATTCAGATTAATTGATAACGTTCTCAACAAAATTTAATCTTTTTTAGCTAAATATAGATAATATTAGATTGTTAATTCCAAATTGAATGCAAGTGAAAAACAAATTAGTCAAGCCAATCATTATGAAATTTATTTAATTTAAACTAATCTCAGGTATAGCCACCACCCAAAATTATCCCACCCAAAAAGTAAAAAATACTTATGATACTATCCGTCCAGTTTTTTTTCACATTTTATGTAATATTTTATTATTATAATACATATTTATATTTTTTTTCCCCTTTATTCATTCCTCGGAAATTTTTTCATCCGATATTCTTTCCGGTTACCATACGCGCGCGCGAACCCTCTCCCCCACCCCCTTCACCCACCACCCACCGTCAAGGGTACACGCGAACGGTGAAAACGACCGCCAAGACCCGGGGTGACCCACGATAATACCGCGAACGCACGCGTGATGGTCGGTTAAGGGTCGGAGGGGAGCGAGCGTCCTAATTCTTATTTATTCGATTTCGTTTTCCCGCCTGCGGTTTTAACGTGTTTGACCGAGTGCGATTACAGCAGTTGTAATAACCTCTACACATACACCTCGTACTATGATGACGCACACGCCAAGAACGAACATTTGTTCTGACGTACGCAATAATAATATAGCGCACGGTACTATCGAAAGAGTTGATGAATAGTATTCGTGAGTGAGTAAAGAAGGAAATTTTTGCGTCCTATATTTAAAATTTGCTATGTGTTCCGTCATTAAAAAACAGTAAATTTCACTGTGGTTATTTTGTCATACGACTATATTCAATTTTAGATTCTGAACAAAGTGAAGAAGCTAGTGTTTTTACAATGATGTTTATTTTTTATTTTTTATTTTTTTTTTTTATTTTTTTTTTTTCTGTTAACACTTTTTCGTATAGAAATACTTGTCCAAAAGTTTCGATCAATAACTTTTTGAAACCGGATTCA
>JAIPRM010001416.1:0-38327 GCA_025469315.1 Stegophylla sp. TES_Ste_2020
ACAGTGCTAACAAAAGTGAGTAAAAAAAAAAAAAAAAATGAATTATGACAGGAATAAAATTGTAATTATTATCATACTTTTCTATATTTTATTGACATTAAAAATTATTTTTATAAATATTATTCGGTATTCATTTATACATTTTATACAACTTATATATTTTTTAATATTTTTTTATGATATGTATAACATAAAGTCTTATGTGTAATTATTATCATTATTTATTTGTAACCAACTATTGTATTTAATAATAACTAACAAAAATTATTTTTTCTACATAAACACTTATAAATATTATTTAATAATATTTTTTTGGTCGAAAAGGGAAGGGTACGTTTTTCGTCGAAAAGTGTATTATTATTACATCATGCATGTGTTTTCATTTGATAATCTGTCGTAAAAAGTTATTCGTATAAACAATATAATACATTATAATATATATATATATATATATATTTATAATAAATATATATATATATATATAAATTAATAATTTTTTTATATAATATTTTGTATTAATAACTTAGAAAATATGAAAAATATAAAATCAAGTACGTACAAATTGTTCAATATTCTTTGCTGTGTTTATTTATTTATTGTATTTATTGTATATTATTTATTTAATGTTTAACTAATGAATAGTGTTCAATAGTTATTATCATACATTAAAAATTATTTGAACTCTAAAAATGAAATACAAAACCAGTTAAAATTTAAAAGTGAGACACAAATATTTCTACTCATTGCTTATGTTCATATGTTTCATAAAATTATTTTTTATTCAATCAATTTTTTTAAATTAACTAATTTAAGTAATGTTTCATACATTTTTGACGTAATACATATTATAAAAAAAAATTATTTAAAACACAGTTTTATTCACTAATTATTATTATATGCAATTTGTACAATACTATTAACGTAAATAGGCCGTGTAGAATTTGGAAACTTGACGATTAATATGCATCGACAATGGGCTACTGCCAATATCAGTGATTCCAAAACTTTTTTTTTATTCAAACCTTTCTAATAATTAATGTTATTTTCCGTGTCTCCCACGAATGATAATAAAAAATTAAAAATAGGACAACAAACAGTTTCTTAATATTTTTTAATATTTACAAGCTGAAATTGTTATGATTTTACGAACAACGACGAAACAACATGCTGCCTACCTAATTATCCATAATAATATTATACAATACGGAATAATAATTATGAAGTGACGTAATTACTGACACACGCGTTTCACGTCGTATTCCTCGTCCAGTCGAACTGTTGAAAATCCTGTTTCACACGAACAACAGGATCTAGGAAGTCGCAAATCTTACAAAATATATACGTCATAAAGCTTATTTTTTATTCTTTTATTTTGGTCCAAAATCCTTTAATTGACAATTTATTCCTATTCTTTTATTTATAAATATGTTGAAGATAAAATTTTTTTTATTTAACCTAATTGCATTGTTGTTTGATATTACGCTTTGTAAAAATACTTTTATTCAGTCGACGACGGATGTTTTGTTTTGCAAATGTTTACTTTCACAGGAAGTGGTGCCTCCCGCAGTTTTAGAACCACTGCAGGCCTGTGTATGTATTATTCAATATTTAAAACCCATAAAATTTCGGTTCTCACGGTAATCGTTTTTCAGTAATAATGAAATCATTAATAAAAAAGCCGGACATACTTCGCACGATGGGTGTTCTTCGCACGACGGGTGGGATTCTGTTGACGGGTGAATTGAATTTTAAAGAAACGATAAATCATTTCTTCAATAAAACGATTTTGAAGGAGGGAAGTTAATAATATAAAAAACAAATAAGAAAAATGTCCAAAAATTTCTTTTTTACATTTTCAAAATTTTCTCGCGCCAAAATCTTTCTTATGTGATTTTCTATCTATGTTTAAATTTTCATATAGTTCAGATCAAACACTGATGGTTTCCGAATTGTTTTTGTCAAATTATGAGTAGTTTTTTCCAAAAAAAAAAAAATCAAAAATTGAGAAATTCAAAAAATGACCTGTCTAAAGTACAATCTAGAGGAAAATCCGGTTTCAAAAAGTTACTGATCGAAACTTTTGGACAAGTATTTCCATACGAAAAGTTGTACACAGAAAAATAAATAAATAAACATCATTGTAAAAAGTCTAATAATATTATTTTTTTGTTAATATAATTATAGTAAGTATCGAAAATTCATAAAATAGTATTTTCGAATGTTGTTCACGTCGTATTCAAAAGGTACTCGAGAAATTATTAAACTTATTAAAACTAAAATTATTAACATTTTTACTCTAATCTAACCGTTTACAAAGCTTATAGGTACTATTCCTTTTTATTCAGAGTTTATTCATCAACATAGAAAAAAAAAAAAAAAATAGATTCGTTATTATTTTTTTTTTTTTTTAATACTATTGTTATTTCAACGCGAGATATGACACGTACGTTTATAAAAAATATATTTTTCACGTTCGAACGGAACGCGCGCGCGCGCGCATTGTGCCTCCTCCTCCTTCGTATACGACATCATCACGCGGTCATTATAATATTATTAGTTTATTACGTACGTACTATATCGTTGCACAGCGCGTATGTGTAAATATTTAAGTGGAAAAACACGCCTTCGCGTTCAGCCGTCGCCGTCGCGCGCGCGTTATTACGTAGGAATATATATATATATATATAGGCTATGAAATACATAGAACGTTGTGTCCGTCCCCCACCCTGCCCGAACATATCGATTCGATCGTATTATGACATAATATTATTTTATGTTTGGTGGAAATCGTTTACGGTGTTTTTGTTTTCAAATAGATATTTAGAAAAAATTTAGTAAAGAAATCAGAAAATTCTACGACTTGGTTTTTCTCGTATGTATTACAAAATCAGAGTTGGAAAAAACTAAAAAACATGTTTTTATTGTTTTAAACAAAATATGATGTGAGTAATAACCATTTTTTTTTTTTTTTGTACTATTTAAAACAATCAAAACAATTTAAATATTTAAAATTGAAACAATATCCGATCAAATTAGATGTTAAAACCAAATCATATATATATATATTTTTACGCATGTTATATTATAAATAATTTATGTTACAGTGTTCAATTGATCAACAAGGATGGGTCGTAAGTCCGTTAACTCAACATTTTAATTTGTTAGTCATGAATCATATAATCTATAAACTTATAACTACCTTACAACGTACGAAGTCAGTTCGGATGCGATCCGGTTGAAGGCAATATAATAATTATGCAGTTATTTTAAATTTTTTCCTGAATATTTTGATGTTTGTTTTATTTAATTTATTTTAAACGCATGTTTAACACAAATCAACTCCGATTTGAACTCTAATTATTATAACGCCATTCATATTCAAACATTATGTTTACACTCACATAATGTACTTTGATAATTCAATACGTTTTCTTTTCCTCGTGTATTTTCGCTGTTTTACCTCTTCGATTTTGTACTCTATTGTACAGGTAGTTCTCTAGAACAACACACCTTTTATCTTTTATACTTTATGCAATATGATAATAAGAATATTTTAATCGGTCTACGAGATACACTGCTCTTTACTGCAGCAGTTATTTGCTGATTTAAATAGGTGCATACCAACCCGTGGCCATACGTATACCACGTAAATGAAGCATTGAAATGGAATACGCTTAGAGTGACCTGTTGAAAAGAATCAAATTACCGTATCGAAATATTGCATATCTTGCTCAATCGGATCACTGATAAGGAACTGTTATCACATACTTTAAAATTAATGTTATTGTCTTATCTAATATGATAATATGAAAATTTAAAGTGACGCCGACCATATTATAAGAAAAATAATTTTATTTTTCTCAAAATGGTCACTCTTAGCGTATTCCATTTGATTGCTTCAATTCACTATACTAAGTAACAGTATACGGTATGGCTACACTATATATTGTGTTCTACTAATGTAGTGTGTAATGTATGACAATCGTTTTCGTAACAAAAACATCAGTTTTCCAGCGCGTATGTGACCGTACACCGCCGAGTGGTAGACACGAAAATCTCGTTGGCATAAGGTCTGCTCACATTTCAATCGATCAAAACGAGAGTTTTTTTTTTTTTCCTATAACACGTCATTAGCATAACTCGTTTCGGCAGCCGTGCGCGCTCGTCTAAATAATCACGATAATAATAATAATAATAATAATTTATTACTCGTTACTTTCTCGCTTTAACGCTCATAACGCGTAGTATTTTGTGGACACGGCGAAAACGTCGCTGTCCAGATATCGTGCAAATCACACGCACCACGGTTTTTGAATACAAAAAAAAAAAAAAAAAATCATTGTATACGTGTTTTTGGATTTCCGGTCATGCGCATTGTTCTCGTTCGCGGCGCAATCTTAACTCACTATTATTTTTCGTATTGTATTGTACGTGGTCGGACAATATGACGTTCATCGCGACATTGTTGAAATTTTTTCGTCTCAAAGTGAATTATAGCTATATGTAAAAAATATTACGACCTTCTGCAAACGATTAGGTAACTCATTGATAATAATTATTAAAAATTTTATTACATCAAAACCGGGGAAAAAAAAAAATGAGAAATTTCTAATATTTTCAAAATACTATACTTAACTCTTAAATTAATGATTAAATGTTTTTGAAATTTTTTCGTGATCATTTTTAGTACTAGAGTTGGTGAAAGTTACAATTTTTTAGCTACATTATTTTTGAAATTATGCCAAAAAACACTTGTCGGTTTTATGATAATACCGGTAGTACCATTTTTTTGTCAATTTTTTGACAGTTTTTCCTCGTTTTTAGAAAAAACATTGAGAAATTTGAAAAATAACCTTTTTTAAAATACCATCAGGGTGTAATTTCGAATCTATAGAGACATGTGATCGACACTTTTTGACAAGTATTTTTATACAAAAATGTGTTCATAGAAAGATAAAAAAACAAACATCATTGTAAAATCATAAGCTTCTTCACTTCGCTTAAAGTCTAAAAAAAAGTCGCAACATTTATAATTATAAAGTGAATGCACATAACCCTGATACCATATTTAAAAAAAAAAAAAAAAAATTATTTACCGTAAATTTATTTTGTTAATTGGTTTTGATTTTGAAATGCTACCTTTTGAAGCAATGAAATCGAAAACCACAGAAAAAAAATAAAAAAAGCCAAACATATTTCGCACCATGGGTATTCTTCACTTCTCGCGTGCGATATTCTTGGTAGGTGTATTGAATTTTAAAGAAACGGCAAATTATTTTTGTCAATAAAATTATTCTGAGTGGGAAACAAACAAACAAACAAACGGTACGCGGTGGATACGAATTCCCGAAGAAGCCCTGGATGCAACAATAACGTAATGGGTTTATCGGCCGCCGTCATCGCGAGAAACGATCCGAAGGGGAAACGTGGAACGGGGAGGAAAACATGTCGGCGCGTGCAAGGATTGAAGACGAAAAAAAAACCTTACTTATTTTTTTTTTTCTTGTCGTCGTTTAAAAACCGTGTGTTTTGTGTGTATTGAAAAATGTGTTTTTTTTTTTTGTTGCTTTGGTCGTGACTACAGCCAGTTTGACCTCTGTTGCAGAATTATTATCGTTAAAAGCGTATTATACGTATATATATATTGCAATAAAAACCTGCAGGGACGGACGACTTAAAAATCGATATTTATAGTAGAGGGTTAATTTTCAGAACTTTGAACTCTGCACGCGGAACCGCTGTTTATAATATATCATACAAATATCATTTTATCTCCATAAAAATATCACATTACAATAATATTATGATCTATCTATTATGAACTATATAGTGCGATATAGCTGTATACGGTGCACGCACAACATGTGTTTCGTTCAAACGGTAACGCGGCGACATATTATTTCAACCGGACGACCACCATACGTCAAAACCGGATTTATAATATTAGGATAATGCAGTTTAGATCTAATTTTAAAGAATCTAACACGTTTCGGTCTAATTTTCCAAAATTTAGCCCTTTCGGCGCGCGCACAAAATCATTTTGTTTTGTTTTTTTCTTTTTTGTAAATGACAATGACTATAATATCCAATTTCAGCACAAGACCTGGATGGAATTATTTTTCATAAGCAATTATAATTAAGTTGAAATTAAAATGATTTTTGTCAAATTTTTTTTAAACATTTTTTATATTTTTTGCATCTTTTATCGTCGTTCCTAGGCTATTTTCGATCGGAAACGAAACATATAGACTGAGGGAGTATGGTTTATAAAAGATTTTTTCCGACAATACTTAGTAGGTACACGTGTTCCTATAATATAAATATAAACGGGACGCGAAATGGCCATCTGTGGCATGTACCTTGGAGAGTCATTAACGTGTCTAGTCTAGTCGAATTTAGTTTTCTACGCGATATTTGATCAGCAAATATAATATACGATAATAACCATTATTAGAAATTCGTTTTATAATATTTTATATTTAGTTACTACCACCAGTGCTCGAAGTTTGTAGCACAAAAAATGTTACTTTTTTAGCTCTTTAATACACAATATTTAAAAAGTCCAAAATATGTGCTATAAATTGGACAAAAAATATGCATTTAACTTAAAAAATAATATATTTATTACAACATAATAAATATGTATATATATATATATATATAAAAGGCAATGATGAAATTGGGGGAAAACACGAGCTATTAACACTTTGGACTACGAATTTAAAGTTTTGTAAATTTAAGTTGTTTCCAATAAAATTTGTTTTTTTTCTTAATTTATGTGAAGAAAATATATCCAAAAATAGCACTAGAAATCCTAATTTAGCAAAAAATCATCATTAAAACCCATTAAATATGCAAAACAATAGAAAATTTCGTATTAAAATAGTGTAGAAAATATTTGTATCTAAAACTTTGGATATTCTAAGAGAAAGGAAAAAAAAAAATAAAAAATAATATGTATTCGCTAGAACTTTCGAACCCTAATTATTGCTGCTATAACTTTGTTACACTTTTAACTTATTGTAAGAACACACTTTGTAATATTATATATTTGTATTTTAGTCTTTGATTGGTACACAACGGCTAATTATTCGTCTTGTGATAACATAATTGTTTATGCCAAAACCGTTATCATAGTCAAAACAATCGACTGGATAGCTTAGCAAAAAAAAAAAAAAAAAAAAATACGTTAACTTAAAAACCCAAAAAATATGAAATTTTTAATACCTTCACTACTTAGTAGAAACTAAGTAGGTTTCAATACGTTTTAGCTCGAAAAAAAAAAAAATGCACGCAAGGTCCCTGCGCATAATTAAATATGAACGATATAATATTATATAGTGTAAAATAATAAAGAAAAAAAAAAAAAAAAAAACCAAAACACAAATCCGAAGTTGAGTTTTTTAAATTTTCAAAACCACCTCTTGTTCTGAACACCGTGACCATGTGCAGTACGTGTGCACGCCGTGCACCGTTACACACTGCAGCTGGACACTCGCAACACGCGGTTATTGTATTATACATCACATTATATATACGTAGTTGTGCGGACGCACAACGTTACGGGAAAAATGAAAGTGAAAACGTGTTTCGGCGCACATTTTTAGAGAAATTTACAATTCGTACCTGTGTGTACGACGCAAATACTTATACACTCGTACTACTCCCAACGCTATATTATTATTATTATTATTATTATAATATATACGTTTGAATAGTGTGTGTTATTTTTTTTTTAATTTATGCCAATCGGTAAATATTCTACTATGCAAAACAGTAGCGGCGGAGAACTACTATGCAACAACTTACTGCCGTATGGCGACCGGTCAGAGAAATTGAAGGTGTCAATACAATAACAAGACGGCTCCATTTTCAAAAACTTTTCAAGGGACAAATAAAACTTAATTTCAAAATCCACAACGACCTAATTATGTTTTTAAATATTTGAAATTGTAGTTCACATCGATAACAAAGAATTGGTAATCAAAAAAAAAAAAATTAAAAAGTAAAGTTTTATTTTTTTGTGGTTTAAAGTTTGAAAATAAGAAGCTGTCTGATGGTTTTTTGCGCTGACACGTTGATGATTTTTTTTTCATCGTTATTTAAATGTATATTAGTTACCTGTATTACATACTAAAAAGATAGTAAAAAGTATATATTGTATAGTTTAGATGTTAATAATTAAAAAAAAAAATTGTTTATTACAAAAATGACTTCATGAAAACCAATTAAAAATCTGGATTTTGCGTTGTATTGGACAATATAATAATAATCGGAGATATCTGGTTGTTACAAAAAAAATTTCGGCCTAATTTTTCTTTATCCGAAAATATATTAAAGTCGTTTTTGAAAAAATGTGTAGATGTCTTGTTATTGTTCTGACGCCTTCAATTTTTTTTCAAGTAATTCCATGACGAGACCAAGACGTGTACACGAGGGTTGGGGTTAAGGGTTCATATACCTGGTTTGAAGTAGTAGAATTTTAACGAATATATTGATTAAAGTTTTTTTTTTTTTATATAGATAGTGGTTTAACTTTTTGCTAGCGAAATAAAATATAAAGCGTGTCCTTGTGTCGTTAGCTATACTAATATTTAATGACGATACTTCACGTTTGGGAACGCATTTATAGAATATTACTTTGTGAATATGACTTTGTATTACAAAACAGTAAATCTTATTTATTTTTTGTTTTTTTAAGTATACAAATTTACGGAAGAATTAATATTTAATTTAAAATACGACAATGAAAACTCACATACGTATTTTAAAGGACTTAATAAAATATGAAACAATTGTGTTACCGCGTGCAGTCATTTTAATATTGCAACCGGCACAACAAGTATGTCAAACATCTCCCGGAATATATTTGTGGTGTGAAGTACCTATATTGCGTGTACCGCTCGAGTATAATACATACATGGCAGTGATTTTAAAAATAGGTGTTTGCATAATCAATAAGTAATTTAATTTACAGATTTAATTAAATTAAATTAATTATATACTACCTTAATGTATGTAAAACAACATTGAAAAGTAATAATTGTTAATGAGGTCTTTTTTTTGAATATAACATCTCCAAGATGACGTCCTTCTCGAAGTCATTCGTCAAAGCGTATTTGCAAATTGCAGGACATGACATTTCGCAGAATTATTGTCTTCGTTCTACATATATATTTCAGATAATATACTCAAGTGTCCTCAAATATACACATTGGATTTTCTGTATCTGTCTATCATCACACGTATAGCATAGCAAGTCAGATTTATTTTCATTGAAAGTAGGTAAACCTATGAAATTAAGTTCCATTACAAATTATAACTACAAATCTAAAAAATATTAAAAATATAAACAATCCATTAAAATATTATGGTTAATCAGTAACCTTAACAACTTATCAAACAGTTTATTATGTATTTGAATTATTATTATATACTGTACACTGTTTTTAAAACTTTTTGTCATCTTGAACTTAAAAAAGAAGTTTACCTATTATTATTGCTACTCCAACTTCACCGATAACATAGGATATCCTTAGTGGTGAGTCATCATACTCTATGTTATGTATTAAAGTGTGTTTCCCCCACTTATTTTGAATTCTCCAAAACAAATTGTATGTATGCATATATTATTATTATAAATTGTAATAAAATTGTTGGCCAAAAAAAAATATTGTTTATTATTCCAGTATACCGATTGCTCTAGTGACGCGACACGGAATATATTAAAACAGATTTGGATCAATGGTAAATTTTTCTATTGATCGACTTTTTAACATACTTAAACTATACTTACTAAACACGTTGAAAAATTAACTTTTGTTGGCTTTAAAGTTTTCCAATTCGTTTCGTCGTGGAATTCAAGGTGACCAAATAGAAAAAGTTGTGAAATTCGTTCAAAATATACGTTAAGGTTAAAATCAAGTCTGTGTTATCCGATACCCGATTGCACGGCAAGTGAGATCGATGATCGCCGGAATGAAAACGCGTCTGAATTGATATGCATATATTTTTTCGAGAAATTTGATAAGACACATCGCTGTTGCCCGCGACAATCGAAATAACTTAGGGTCTGTTTTACAATTATATACGTTGGTTTAAACCAGTGATTTTCAACCTTTTTAATATCACCGCCCCCCCCCCTAATGAGCAAAATATTTTTCAACGCCCCCCACCTTAAAAAAAAAAAAAATAAATAAAAATTGTGTATTATTTGAAAAGTGAAAACTTAATAGAAACTACATGTATATAATTGATATTCATAAAGCTGAGCTTATGCATAATGTTCAATCAATTCATGAATTTCTGTTAATCTGCTGTTCCGATGTTTATTGAAAACAATATCAGAAAAAACACAATATTACAGAGATAAGCCGTGAAGCGTCGTTCAGCGGAGTAACCGTGGTTTAAACCAAGTTCAGTGAAATTATTGTAATACGCACTTTTTGATTTAAAAACTAGGGGTTTAAACTGTGAACAACCAAGGTCAAACACCATTCTATTGTAAAACGAACCCTTAACGGCCGGGTAGGACGTATTTAAAAACGATAATAATAATAATAATCACGTGGAAAAACGTGTAACCGACTTGTAATTTTTATTATTATTATTATTATTATTATACCTGGAGCGTGTGCGTGGTGTATACGTGAGATCCGCACGTCGCGAGGCAGATGGCTTTGAACGTGTGTGTGTAAAGACTCGACCGCACGCGCAACGACACGGACTCGTCTCTCGTACACACACACATAAATACACACACACATAAATCCAGACGAGCATACATCTGTCCGTACGAACAACTCTTCGGGACGACACCCTCTGGAATCTGATCCCCCAGACACCGTCTGCAGGTTTCTTTTATTCCTTTTTCGTTTTTTTTTTTTTTGCTTCTTCTTTCTCTTTCTTCCTATTTTTTTTTTTCCACAGAAAATATTATTATTATTATATTCTAAATGGTAAATACCCGTAATATATTATTATTATTATTATTATTATACGTATATACGGGCACACGACGACGACGACGACGACGTCATCGTATACACGTATTTATACGACCACGGTATAGTGGTAGTGGTTATTGTCCTTGACGGCGGCGGCGACGACCCATTATGAAGTGTGTGTGTAATTATTTATTGTATGAATGCGATCCCGGCGGTGGAACGCTGTCACCGACGACCACGACTGACTCGACCAAAGATAATAAAAAAAAAAAAAAATGGATAGGACACGTTCCTATCTTAGATCATACACTACGGATGTATCGGCAATATGACTGATAGCTGCTGTGTCCAACATATTTCAGGGCACTTGTATGATGTGCGCATGCGTTGACGTGCTCATACGCCAATCAAATCAATTTAAATTTAAAATATTGTAACTTATCAGTTACACACAACCACGGTTTAAGATATTTAAGGTATATCTTAAACCAGAAGTTCCCAAACTGTGGGTCGTGGCCCAAAAGTGGGTCGCGGTTTAATTTTTGCATTGTAAATTTTAGATTTTGAGTGGTGTGAAGAAGCAAGTTTTTCCAACGGTACATTTTTTTGAATAGAATTATTTTCCAAAAGTTTTGACAAAAGCAACTTTTTTGATCAGAATTTATATCTAGATGGCATTTTAGGGTAGTCAAATTATTCAAAATTCTCAATGCTTTTGCAAAATTCGAGAAAAGCTAGTCTAAATTTGGCGCAAATGTAATTAAAACTTCACGGAAATGTAAATATAGAAATTTTAAAAATATTTTTGTGAATGTTTTTTATTCAGTGTCTTTTATATTTTTATGAATCGACAAGCAAAAAGACATTTGATTATTGTTGTGGGTCGCCAAAATTGAAAAATGCTCAAAATGGGTCGTACCATAAAAAGTTTGGAAACCTCTGTTTTAAACCGTGTACACAATACTAATATCACACATGCGCATTTATGACAAGTGACCTGAAATTTAAAGGTGGTGGGGATGATGTTGGACACAGTTCAATATGTAGGAGTAAAATACATAGCATAGCTTCATCCAAAGTATATTATCTAAGTGTCTAATAAAGGTACCTTATATACCACATAATGGTTGCAACGACGGTTACTTGGTAGGTCAATACTTTTTATCGTGTGATAATATGATTGCTTGTACAATGATAACTACGTATTTACAACGACCGAGAACCGATTCGAAATTCAAATATTTTATTTTTTCTCCCAAGTCGTACACTTATTTACGTATATTACTATGGTGCACCGTTGTTACATGCAAATGCTTCCGACTCAAGTCTGTTTTTTTTTTTAAATAAGTGGCATCATAGAAATACATATTATTCATGGAATAATATAAAATTTGTCATAGAACATAAAAAAAAAAAAAAAGCTCCTTGGGTAAATTTTAATGAACGTGAGATAAGGAACTACGGCCCATCCCCATTCTTTATTATCTATGGACTCGACCGATCCGTCGGCGGCGGCGGCGGCAGGGGAAGGGAGACGAGTCGGCGCGGTTGTATTATTGCTGTTGTACACTACGGCACAAACAGCAGACGGCCTACGACGACGAGGGTCTCTAAAAATATATTATATACGATAACACATGTCGGCTGAGGCGGCGGCGGGCGGCAGTTCAATAACCGCTTGCGGTGGTCGGCCACGGTGTGGATTTCCCCTTCCCCTTCCGAGGTCTGTTCCACCACCGCCGCCGCCGCCGCCGCCATCGACGACGGTGAGACGGTTCCCACTACTACTACTACGACGACGACGACGACGACGTGTAGTACAAAATGTATAACTTAAACGGGGGTGTGGTGCACGACAACAGCAGCAGCAGCAGCAGGGGCTCGATTTTTGTTACGGTTTTTGCGTTTTCCCTATAATAATAATATGTCGACGACCACGTGCTTACAGCAGCAGCACTGCCCTCCTAGCAAGCCTCCCCCCCCCAATGGGCACAGTGTATACGCCGAAAATTGAAAAATGAGTTTTTTTTACTGATATTTTAAGGCAATTCGTTTTTTTTTTTTTTCTGCTTAGCCAAATCGTCATATATGTATATACCATTAATTCCATGATTTTTCAAAAAGTATTTTGAGTTTACTAAGTCAAAAGGCAGTAGTATCCACCATGTGGTACTTAGCAAAAAGGCAGCATGTGATCGCACTTTACTTTTTTTTGTTTTTGCTTAGTATTCATTCTCACGCGTATTTTTCGCTAAGCAAAGACACGTTTTTCATCCGTAAGTACTAATACTATCTTATTATAACAGTAAGGTACATACGGTTATTTTGCTTAGTTCAATGACGTCTATTTGAATAACGTTCATTTAAGTCAGTTCCTGACGTTTTAGACCTACTAAAAATGTATTATTTTTATTTATTTTTTTTTTTTTTAGATTCTGCATTAAAAACTAAGCAAATTTCCTTTTTTATATTAGCTTAATATTTATCGACAATATAAAAAAAAACCATACAAAAATAATTAAGAAAATGCCATTTTTCTCAAAACTACAAAACATTAGCGTATACTGCCATTAGGCTTAGGAAGGCAGCAGCAGCAGCAGCAGCAGTTAGACGGTTTTTTTTTTCAGGAGAAATACAATTTACAAAATATTATATTAAATTCGTTAATTGCTCACGACGTCACAAATAGATTATGTCGCTTTCATCTCGGCGATCACGCGGGTCGTCGTGATTACCTGCCGCCGCCACCGCGTTACGCCATCCGGTGTCACGGTCACGACTGTATAACGCCCCCCCCCCCCAAAAAAAAAAAAAAAAAACGATATGACGGGAAACGATCGTTTGTATCATTATATTATTTTTGATTTATTTAATTGATTATTTATATGTAAATGTATACATTAAAAAACCGATTTATACTTTTTCAAACCGTAAACACGTGATCCAATTATATACCGTCGCTCCGTCATGGTGATTTCGATAAAATTAATTGACATTTTGTTTAATTACTCACTAGTTTTATTATCCGTCTGTTCCAATATACATATAGTGTGTCGTGACGACAATACAAAAATATACAGCAAGTCAGAATATTATAATTATTATGTAGTATTGGGTCACATTTTATAGCGTGAAATAAGTTTATTGATTTTATAACGTTTATAAAACAGATAAAAATATACAATTCAAACAATCGGTTCCCTTTTTTCAATTACAACAAGTACTGTAGAAAATAATATTGGTATCTCATTTCCTTACGATCTAATAAAAATCGTCAACCCATTTCCGGTAGCACATTCAATATCGCATATAAAATTTCATCCCCTCCGATGTCAAATTGTTCTCTTCTACGACCCCCTGAAGGTCCATGGATCACCTGGTAAGAGAATCTCCATTCTATTACAACATTAGAGAAGTTGTTTTTCGAAATTTGGTAACAACTATTACGTAAAGTAAATCAAAGACAAGTATAGATAAGAAAGCCGGACATACTTCGCACCATGGTTATTCTTTGCTTCTCGGATCAGATACTCTTAATGGGCGTTCAAATATACATATATAGATGACGTCCTGTATAAAACAATATAGATACTCTAAAGAACTTTGAATTCAACAGATATCACTTCCCTACTTTTACGCACTTTTCCATTCGTTTCATTATTATTATAGTCGAACTTATTATATATTATTCTCATGTACTACCCTAATTTAAAAAAATATATGCAACTTCAACCCCCTTCTTTTGTCATCAGGACCTAGCCCTTGATCAGTGATTTCACCGTATTTATATAATAAATACTACAGTATATAAACTCAAATGCGTCGTCATAAACGTTTTAATATTCTGTCTAATATGTAAATACAGAAACACCGTACATTCTGGAGAACCTGGAAGCCAGCAGGACGTATCATTTCCGGTTCGCCGCCATCAACGAAGTGGGCACCAGCGACTGGAGTACCGTGGAACAGCGCACCATGCCCAAACGGTCGGCGCCCGAAGAACCGAGAATATTGTTCAACAAAGAAATATACACGGACGACTACATCAACTCGCCGTACGGCAACAGCTACGAAGTGAGCTGGAGGATACCGGCGGACAACGGAGAGCGCATCGACTACTATTCCGTCAACTATTGCGCGGTGAGTCCGGTGTTGCAGGTAAAGAGTTTTTTTTCCCATACGATATCTCTTTCCGGGAGAATGGAGGGAAGAAGGGAGAGCGAAAACGACGGGTTCCCCTAAAAAAAACTCGATCGTAATAAAAATGGCAAAAATTAATTTATTTGAGATTTTCCTCGTAACTGATACTATTTACAAAGAAGCGGTTTTGATTTTTGACTTTAATAAGGGAGGGGATGGTAAGTATTTTCAACTCCCCTAACCACGAGTGTGTACCTCAAATAGATAAAAGGCTTTACCAAAGAACGAATTCAGTTCTACCTAACCAAATAAAAAATCATACGAGCAAAAGCAAATGTGTTTACAAATTTCTGGAGAAATTTACATAATAATTGACGTCATTTTATCCTCAGTGCCCACGTATAAAAACGAATCAAAAATAATTCATCTCGTCATTCATAATGAAATTTCAATCACAAAAGTTAACGATTTAAAAAAATCTTTTAATAAAAATAAATTTTTGTTGTATTCAACAATTTAAAAATTAAAAATGTTTGTAAAAAACGAGACATTTGTATATGCACTCACTCTTTTCCACTGTTCTTGACTGCATTTTAAAATTTGAATCACTTGAATTTAAGGAAATTTAAGTCTTAAGAAATAAAATGTTAATCTCATAAAAAAATAAAAATATTTTCATATTTTAGATGTGTAAGAATTTCTTCAATATTATGTTGATCAAGCGTATTTTTGTATTTTCTAATTTCAGCTTCAAATTCAAAAATAGAAACAATAATTATAATATAAAGAAAATTAATGAGTTAATAAATGCACTAATATTATATATGTGCACATAAGACAAATTGTTTAATACTTTAAAATTAAATTACTCTTATTTTGCAAATTTTTGTCATTTTTCAACCATTTTAAACAAAAAACTTTGGTTAAATGAAAAAGTGTATAAGGCTTAAAGCGTGCGTTCACCATCTCATCATCCGCGTGTTCATAATATTATTTGAAATAAGCAGTCCCGTTCGGAAGTATTTCAGGGTAGAATCGTGTGAAAAGACGACCCCTCTTTTACAAACATTTTATTTTGGGATTTAAAATCTACACGCTTCTTGACGAAAACGTGCCGGTAGCTCTTAGCCTTTACTTAAGGTGGTTTTTCCTTAAATCATGATAAATCTTATACACCGCACACGTATGAAAAGACTTGACTATATTATATATGATAAGGTGGATGAATACGGACTTTTTTATAATTTTTTTTTTCTCTATTCCAATAATCGAAACTCTTAACACACGTTTTTGAAAAACGTTTTACGTTAATTTCCGGTTTGTACGAATTATTTTTGTGTCTACTATTCGTTACAATGGCGATAAATTCTATGAACAAGTAGTGACAATTTTGTATGATAAGATAAATTAAATTTTGAATTATAAGCAATTAAAAATGTGTAATTTATATTATAACGTATTGATTAAGTCGATAATTGGTAATTTTCATTGTTTTGATAACATAATGAACATTTAACATTAAAATATTATAGTAATTAAAATCAGACACGTACTTAAGGGGAAGTTTTAGGAAAATGTATAAATATGTTTTTATAGTAAGCTTTACTTTTGATTTCTTCTGTTGTGTGATACATTTTGTATTAAAAGCATTTAAAAAAAAAAAAAAAAAAAAAACATTAAATATAATAATGCAAACTAAATAATATATTTTTAAAGAATTAACTATATAAGAAAAGAATCAAGTCAGTCACACTACTGAAATCTACTATTGTTAAAACATTAATTTAAAAGTACCATATTAAACCCTCCTCGATTTTTTTTTTTTTTTCTTTGTATACTCTCCTGATTTTAAATCCCCTCCTGACGAGCCTGTGTACACTCGATAACCAACACACACTAACGTCTCGGACCCGCGCGTTCCTCTTTTTCAGGCTGACAAAGTGAACACCATGTGGACGATCAGGAGAGACACGTGCAAGGTGGAAACGCTCAAATCGCCGGACAGGACGTCGTTCTCGATGGACAACTTGAACGCGAACACGTTTTATCGAGTAGAAGTGAGAGCCCACAACGAGATCGGATTCAGCGTCCCGTCGGAAATGGTGTTTAAAACGGCAACGGGTAAGTAAACCTAATTAAAAAAAATATATATAAAATAACATCAACAATAATGATAATTAATTAATTAATTAACGCTACCTGTATCTGCTGTGTACGGTGGAAAAAAACATTCGGCGGCGCGTCGAGTAAATATAATTAAAACATTTTTTTTTTTTTTTTTTTTTGTCGTTCGTCTTCGTATTTGTTTCGTACGCTCTACTTGAAAATAGTGTTTATTAATCGAATAAAACGCTGTTACTCGTTTTTTCTTATACGTACATAATTAATGTAAAAAAAGATTTTTGCGGAAAACCTTAAAACCCCGCAAAACTTTGATTGCAGAGATTTTTTTCACTTTTTTTTTTTTTTTCATTTTACGCATACCGTATCTTCATAAGGATTCTCGTTAATTTTCAAAACTATATAATTACCAATTAGTTAGGTTTTTGTTTTTTTTCTCTGTTCCGGGAGATGAGACCACCACCACCACCACCTCCGTGTTCTCCATACACCGCTCCAGTATTATTTACTGTTGATAATAATAATAATTAAAGCACAGCTTATGTACACGCGAATCTTAACGAACGCGGCTGTGAAGAAAAATCTCTACGTCAGGTTAGCCGTAACTTCGTGTCGTGGTGTACATTAGTTGGATAGAATTATTATTCCTATATAATATAATAGGTATTATTACAATAACGTGTTTATGATAAACGCGCGTTTGACTGTGATTGGTGATTGTAATCTGTTGTAGGTAGTGTATACACCGTGTAATTAAAAGTGTTGTGGAATTTGTGTGATGTATTTTAATTTCTTTTTTTCGTATTCTTTGTGCTGTTTTTTATTGGTAGAGCTTTACATGATGTATATTTATATTCTCTTTGGCGAACATGGGTTTATGCTATATATTTTTTTTTTTACTTTTATAATTGCATGTATAATATTGGGTTTATTTTCAACATTTTACTATATTTGTTATCGTTATTATTTTTTTTTGAATAAAATAATTATTATTAAAACCTACGGTATTTTAATATAATAATTAAGCTTTTTATTAAAACGCCGACGGACTAATATACATATAAGTATATAACATTAAATATTATTACTTACAGTCCAAACATCTAACGCGATGTTATTATAACTAATCGTGTTAACTTCCCCTCTCGAGTTTTAGTGTGAATATGACAACACATTCGCGTAATAGGATTCCATACGCCGACATTGTGCAGTGGGACTTTATAACATATCACCACTGTCGTCGTCAATTAAAGCGCGCGCGCGTTTTCAAAAAAAAAAAAAAAAAAAAAAAAAAATGAAAAGAATAGTAACAATAATAATAATAGAGAAAAGGAAAAACGTTATAATTATAAATGGCGATGAAAATACAGACGTATATAAACGGGCTAATGGCACAAAACCTTTTGTCATTAGTTAAATTTCCAAAAATGTATATACCTACCAACCTACTAATGCCCGTTACCACCGGGACGGGACGATGAAAGGAATCGAGCTAGCCGCTTCCTCAGGGGGAGGGGGGGGTAGGTGCGGAAGGTTTGAGGGTTAGCCCTTTATATGGCGTAATTCACGGGCTAAAACGTTGTATTTTAAAACTGACGATGCATGCGCCGGGAAAGTGTTGAAAGCGTCGAGTATACGTACACGCACTTTTATTGCCTACCACTCGGCTCCGCTCCTTTTTTTTGCTTTTTATCCAGTCAGGGGTCTCTGACAGAAAGCGTACACCTGACTTCATTTCTTTTTTTCTTCTGATTCTTTTTCCCCCTCCGAGACAATGACTCCGCCGCCCTCGTCACTGCTGCAACTCTTACACAATAATGTACGAGAATAATACGAGTGTTGTTGTTGTTGTCGGTTTTACATATTATAATAATAATAATAATAATAATATAGTCGAGTATTTTCCCGTCAACAACGTCGCGTGGCTACCCGTGCGCGCGCTTGGAAAATCTACCGGCGTTCGTCAAAGGAAAGTCCTGCACCTCCTCCCGCTCCCCCGCCGCCGATGACCCTCCGCCGCCGTCGATTCAGCTAAGGTCTTTGGAGACTCTTTTTGTGTCGCTTTTATTTATGTTCGTGAATTTAAAAGCGACAATGAAAATCGCTCTCGACGTGCGCCCGCGGAAAGGTACCCGCCGACCTACACGTTGCGACGACGTATATATAAACAATTCCCAGTTTTGAAGTTGTTTATTTTTCACGTATACGGTGTGCGCCAAGAGTCCCATACCGCTCTAAACGTACCTCGTCGATATTTTAGAACAAAGTTTTTCCTGGACTCTTGTCCCCTCGCACGAGTTCCAATTTGATAACAATTTTCAAAAAAAAAAAATGAAATCGAAATCGAGTAAAAATCGACCGCGTGGTTACAGGTGGTTAAATTTTCGATTTTCTCAAAATCATCGATAACGTGTTGCCACGATGTCAAAAACACAGTTCACGTCCTCTGAATTCCTCTCAACTCTGATGATATTGTAAACCATTTTAATTTCCTTTAGGTGGGTGTAGTACTATATAATAGTAATTAAAAAATAAAATAAAATCAAAGGGAGGGGTTTGAACACCCAAACCCCCCCCCTCTGGCTACGCCACTGCCGAAATGTGTTTTCGCGTACACGTCTGGTAGTGGTACAGTGACTTTTGGCACACACCGTACATAAGGTATACCATATTCTGTGAAGATTTCATTACGTTCGCGCGCAGTTCGCCCTCTTGTGCTACTCTGTAAACGCGCGACGACGACGTTTGCCACTCGTTTTTCGAAATAACGATTTAATTATTCAAATCGCCAACAAACGTGGCCTGTTGCAGGACAAAAATGACCCCATTGTTGTTGTTCACGTCGTCGCCGGCAGCAATTAATACGTTTATATATACATATTGTCCGACCGGTTCGCGTGACATTTACGTTTTCGCGTTCGTTTTATTCGGTCAAAAGCGGCGCGCGACGAGGCAAAATTCGCTATTCCGTCCCAAAATAGAAAATACCACGCTCTTTGTCACGTCATCCGTCGACTGCGAAACAACAGAACCCCGTAATCGTGATTTATTCGAAACGCATTATTTTTTCGTGTGAAAGTTATTAAGTGACGGTTATTGCGACTGGGGGGGGGGGAGAAAACGTGTGAGAAGGACAAATTATTCTTTAAAACTCCGCCCCCATATCTCGTAAAATATTTTTATAAATTTGTTTTCTTAACGTTTTTTTGAAAATTACGTTTTGTAAATAGAACATCATACATTTTTTTTTTTTTTTTTTTTTTTTTGATTATTAGCTGCTCTTACTGGTAGGGAGCAACTTTCATCTAATTAATACTTATGAGAAAAAAAAATATTGATTAATTATCATATAGGTGTAATCAGAGGCGTATTTAAGGAGGGGCTGGGAGCTAAGCCCCTCCAAAGAGTAATCAAAAAGTAATTTTAGCCCCTTTCCATTGCAATAATGAAATGTTATTCGTATTCTAACTAGTATAGTGAATTACGAAATAGTCAGATTTCATTTTAGCCTCCCTGGACAACAATCCAAAACGCCCCTAAACTAAATTGTTTTCAAAAAAAAATGAAATCGACATCTTTTGAAGTCTCTTTTTCAAATCAAAACATTAATGTACCTATTTTAATTCGAAATCCTTTAAAAATCACTGGAAAGAACTCCCGTTAACTTGAGATCATAAATAATAAAGGGGAAGGTAGAATTATCCCGGCGCATTGAATTTTGCTAATCGATATCCCTCTCTCCCCTTCCCAGAACGAAATCGTAAAAATATCACTGAACCACACGACAACAATATCGCCCGTGATATTATTACATTTAATAGACCCGACAAGTGGTAATTGTTATTATATGCGTGTGATAGTGATAATTAGGGCTGTGAATTTGTAGGAAAGTGCATTTTTTTTTTTTCTGATTGAGAAACATAGCTTTGTAAGTACATATTTTGAATTATGTTAACAACGAATTCATGTATGAAACTATTATTTTGCATTTTTTGACGTTTTTAATTTTTTAGATCATTTTTTTTTTTTTTTGCATTTTTAAGTCATGTTTTCCTGTTTTAGTTCATTTTCCAGTATTTTTAATTAAATTCTGTGAAATAACATCTTTCGAAAACCTTTTTTTGTTTTACACAGGTTGTACATACGTCAAATTTAAAAAAAATTTAAAAAAATGTTTCAGGTGAATAGCATTATACAAAATTCAAATTCAATCAACAATTTTATTTTTTTTTTTATGAAATACATTTTTATGCATGTAAAATTTAATCTACTGATGTAGTTATGTATATAATATCCTATAATATCAATATAAATATAAAAATGAAATTAAAAACCATTTTAAGTGCATTTTATACTATAATTTTTGACATTTTATATTGCATTTTTTTTCATTTTAAGTGCATATTTCTTTGCATTTTTTTGACATTTTTCAAGGTTTTTTAGTGCATTAAATTCACAGCCCTGGTAATAATATAATAATTGGGTTTTCGACGGGATTCACGTACTGCGGTTCATCCCCATCCCCTCCCACTAACCACTCGAATTCTCTGTTTTACTCCGTATAACACACAACGAATGACGAGTTGAAGTCCCTTTCGTGGAACACGCGCGTTCCGGAATAGTTTGTTGCATAGTTTCCGCCGCGGAACTGAGTTCATATTATTAAACTGCGCTCGGCAAATATTTAGCGGTTGACACAACAATAATTATCATATTATACGTATAATATTTAGTGTGCCAGTGATATCATAATATTGACGTCGTTTCCCGTACAATTCTACTACTATATTAAAGTGTAGAGGCAAAGGATATATAATATATATATATATATATATATATTTTTTTTTATCGCCTAAATTTAATCGACTAGAAATATTTTGAAAATCTTAAATGCTCTATGTCCGTTGAAGATTTGCAACATAATACGAATTGTAATATGATAAACAAAATAAACAATCTTTTGCATGTTTCGATTTCGGGTTTGCTAAACCTTTTAATTTTAAAGACGACCCAAACATATTTCTCATTTTAAAGAACTCACCATTAAATAAATGTTAATATTTATACTTATAAGCTTCACATATATTTTTTTTTTTAGAATCTCTGCTATATTTACACTAAAACAAAAACACGATCCCGAAACAGTTTGAATCCCAATCACGTCTTGTATGAAATGAAGAAAAATAGTTTTGGCTTGCACTCGTCCGAAATTAAACGAACACTGTTACCAAAAAAAAAAAAAAAAAAAAAAAAAAAATAGTAACAATATAACAATAAATTATTTATAACGATATCATCGTTTGGACGTGGTGGAGGAAGGGAAGTGCCGATTTTTATAAAACCATTATTGCGACCCACCGCCATCCATTTACCATTTTCAGTAGCAGTCTCCAGTCCGGCGGGGGGTCGATTTTGGGGCAATCGACCCCCTATGGATATTATACGTGTTATACACGAGCACGACGTATATAATAATATATCATATGTGTGCGTGTGTAAAAGATGAAAACCTTTTTAAAATAATTGTAAAACATGTTTCTGGTTAAAAAAAATAACACATGTATTTTATACCACACACCCTTTAAGAGAGCGCATTTTCCCGGGGAAAAAAAAAAATCCATAGCTTCCGGTTAGCGGTTTTAGCGTCGCCCCAGCTGAATTCCACAGTAGTCGTCGTCTATATTACAATGCACGCCGTTTTATACGTCTGGATTTTCCCGGAGAAAAATAATTACAATTAAAATTATATTATCATAATAGCTTGCCGGGGGGAGAAATAGACAGAGAAACTATATATGTGAAGAGGAGAAGACGGAATTCCTCCGCCCCGGGCCGCGTCATCGCACGCAGTCGCGCGGATAATACCCGTACAACTGTACACAAAACGTATTAATTAATATTATTATCGTTGTTATAATTATTATTATGACGTGTCCGCTGGGCGTTTTGGTTTTTTTTTTTTACGCGGTTAGCGAACGTAAGATAGACCACGCGACACAGTGGTTGAAATCCGTGTTTTATTTAAAATAATACTCTACTCATCTAACCCTTTGAACGCTTATAATCAATTTTTCAAAGTCAACAACCAACTGTGATATGAATGTGACAATACGCACTTAAACGGTAGGTTATGAAACG
The DNA here is from genome assembly GCA_025469315.1 of Stegophylla sp. TES_Ste_2020. Lineage (NCBI taxonomy): Eukaryota > Metazoa > Arthropoda > Insecta > Hemiptera > Aphididae > Stegophylla > Stegophylla sp. TES_Ste_2020. The sequence goes on from JAIPRM010001416.1 coordinate 23,346, forward strand.
AATTCAAAAAATTACAAAAAAAAACAAATCATTTTGCTATACCAAAATAATTAAAACCTGGTAATGTTTGTTTGAGAACACTTAAATAATAACTAATATCTTTTGTAATAACAAATAAAAAATAATTAAAAAAAAAAACGTTTTATCCCAGCACAATAGTATACACTAGGCACGTTTAATGCAGACGTTAAAATAAAATTAATTATTATGTATTTATATGTTTCTTTCGATGTCTACTCTTGAATTCGTCGAAGAAGCCATTTTATCATTGTTTTTCAAACATTTTCATTCACTTTTTCTATCCACTTTTTTTTTTTTTATTTTGTTTTGTTTTTCGTGGCTGTGTTCCCACGGATGTCTGAGCATAATATATAAGGTCTCACGATAACAAGTAACCATTAATGGTCAATTAGTATGTTTAACTTAAACTAAATAAAGAGTTCGTTATAAAAAAAAAATTGTAGATGTATAAAAAGACGTAGAAATGAGTACATTGATTTTATTATATTTAACTTGAGCGTTTTTGCAAAGAAATTATTCGGATTATTTACTGATATTATCGTACACAATTAATAATTATTATAATAACTTATTGTTTAAATAAAATACATTGACAATTAAAAAAAAAAAAAAAAAAAACATTGAAAATAATTTAATAAAATATTTACATATTTTCAACCACTGTGCGACAATAACGTTTGTGTGTACTTATGTGATAAGTGTAAATTTAAAGTCAAACCCAAAGTCAAAAATCCTAATTAAAATATCCAAAACCAGAAAATCCAATGTAGTGCCCATCAAAATGTATTATCTACTATATATTCCGCTCGTTTTTAACTTAAATTATTTGAGATTCTAAGCGAAGCGAAGAAGCTAGTGTTGCGATTATATTTTTTTTTCTGTATACACTTTTTCTTATGGAAATACTTGTCAAAAAGTCTTGATCAGTAACTTTTGAAACCGGATTTGCTTAGATGGTACTTAAGAAAGGTCATTTTTCAAATTTCTCAATTTTCTTTTGAGAAAAACTACCCAAAATTTGACAAAAATATCGGAAACCATCATTTTTTTTATTCAAAATTTTATGAAAATTTTAACATAGATAGACAATAATATGAGAAATATTTTGGGCCAAGAAAATTTTGAAAGTGTAAAAAAAAATTTGGAAATTTTTTCCTGCACTTTTTGTTCTTATTAATTTTTTTCCTTTTCTTTATTTATTAGATAAAAAAAAATTAAAGTAAAGTAAAGTAAGTTAAAGTAAAGTAAAGGGAAGAAAGCCGGACATACTTTGCACCACGAGTATTCTTCACTTCATGGGTCAGATACTCTTGGAAGGTGTGTTGAAAATGACAACTATAATTGTTCTATATATTATTAAATATTAACTTCCTTCGTTCATAATGAAGAAGAAATGATTTATTTTTTCTTTACAATTCTATACTCCCACCAAGAATATCTGACCCGAGGAGCGAAGAAAACCCGTGGTGCGAAGTATGTCTGGCTTCCTTGTTTAATATTTACTGATCTTCGCTTTACTTTACTTTATTTAAATATATATTTTTTTTTATTTGAATCTAAAAAATGTAATTTTATATTTAAATTGTAAGAAATATAATTTTATTAAAAATATTTGATTTTACCTCTGTGGGATGATATATTAGAGTTTTTTGGTTTTGGATTTTTTGAATTTTAACTGTTTGACCAAATTCCTTGTGTGTCCATATCTCCGGAGAGCGTTTTTCTCTTTCGTTGTTAATTCCGGTGTACCAGTCAAATCACACCCCAAAGCCACTCCAAAGATCGAGAATTTTCTCAAAATGGTATTTTAAAGCTTTCAAAATTCCCAATGTATTTTCCATAATTTAAGAAAAACTATCTGATTTAAAAAACTGTGAACAGTCTAATCGGAAACACAATATAAATGGTGTATCGTTAGGTAATAACTCATTTTTTCAATTAAATGATTCCGAGTATACTTTGCATTTTTTTTTTTCAGTTTAAATGAAGGTAGTTTTTCTCAAATTTCGAAAAACCATCTATTTTAAGTACCCATGATGAGGATAATTTCTATTTTTATTTTTTAGATGCTCTACAAAACCTTTAGACACTTAGGTGTAATAAGGGGTATGATTTGACTGCAACATTGATTTTTTTTTTTTTTTTTTTTTTTTATTTTACTTACTCGCTTTTTGTTTTTGTTTTTTTTTTTTTGTGTTTTTGTTTTTCATGTTTTGCGAGCGTAATATGCAAAGTGTGTTTTGTTTATGTTGTGATTTACAGAGCAATTCATAAAGCCGTCCACCATCAACGCGGCGATGAACGTTAAGGGGCAGCGCGATTTTATCGCCTTGTCGGTATTTGGCTTCTTAGCGGCTGCTGCCTTCGGTGGCAATCGCTGGTGGTTATGCTAAAAAAAAAAAAAAACGCTTTCGCGATAACGTTTACAATAACTTTGATTATTACTATTATTATTATTATTATTATTATATTATAATACACTAATCTGACTATAAAAAATTATTATATATGTATATATATATATATATATAAACATATACTATATACACCTACCTTATAAGTATACGGTTATTATTGTAATTATTTCATGTGTTTTTCGCCGTTTTAATTTTAAATTTTTTTATTATTTTGATTTTTTTTTTTTTTTTTTTTTTTTTTTTACCTTATAATAATGTTTTACAAACCGATTACCGCATAGTTGTTATGTTGTATAATAATAATAATAATTATAAATAATACTACTCTTATGTTATATTATTGTGGCTGGGCTCTAAAATCGCTTTGACTACCTTTTAGTTTAATAACATATTATAACTCTTAGTTGTTTATAAGACATGTGTACCGTAACGATATCACGTGTTTTACTTTTCAGTACCGTATATAAGTGTGTAATAATATTATTATATTATAATATATTGTGTTTTGTGTATGATCGCGTATAGGGGTAACGTTGTGTTTTATACCGTTGAATCTCAGACGTATGTCATGATCATGGCTAAATTATACTTAGGGTATATTTTATTTTATTAGGTCAGCTGACAAAACCTGTTATCACTTATTATTATTTGCGCCAGCTGCTGCTATCAGCACGGTTTTCTCGTGGAAATCCTTGCCCAAGCTGATTACTAGATACTTGTATTCTCTATTAACCAGCTTGATCCTTACCGGCTGACTCATACTATATACTATATATACAGTGCCGGATCTTGGGGGGGAGGGGGGCAAGTGGGTATCATTGCCTCGGGCGTCGTCGGTACGAGGGTGCTCTTAAATTTATGAAAAATCAAAATAGGTTAGTTTGGGTACCTATATTAAAAATGTACAAATGTTTCAATTTTTTTTTTTTTTTCATTTAAAATGTTTCAACTTGAAAATGTATATAATATTATATATTATTTAGGAATTTATATTATGCCTAACTATTTTTGTCTGACGTAGATAATATCTTAAAATTCATTAAAAATTATTAATATTATAGAAAAAAAAAAAAATGTGTGTTAAAACACCACCCCCTTTTCTCCCCAAGGATATGGGCCCCACAGCTGTACATATGGAGTGCACAGTTAAGGGCTTAACTTGCCCTGGGCGTTAAAAATGTCCTAGATCCGGCACTGAATACACTATACATACTATATCATGGAATACAATATTTAGATTCGTCAACTTTTCCATGAAAGTACCGATTAACCTATTTATTGTATATTTTAGCCGTGGTCGTGATATGTGACTGTTTTTGTACGTGTCGGTGACATTGTGTGCGTCTCGACAATATTTCGCTCGCGCCACAGGTTCTGTCTATATGTTTTCCTTTAACTTCGTTGTAACCGTGTTTAAACCGACATAACGATTTCTAATAATCATCCGTTGTAGTTTACCGTCAGATTAACGTTAAATGTACCTTGTTAATTTACTTGGGCGTTTAATACTATAAAACCGCGGATACCTTAAATACGTTAAAACGACATATTTTATTTTTGATATTAATTATTATTCCTATATTATATAATAGTATAATAGGTAGATTATTGAGACTTAATTAAATTCGTAACGCCTTAAACCCAACTGATCGATGCGTTCTGTGAGAAGTATTATTTTTTTTTTTTTTTTTTTTACTCTAATTTATATTATTATAGGCGATTCGCGTTTTTCGGCGAACGCTTTCCGTTCTACTTTCATTTTTTTTTTTTTTTTCTCCCAAACGAGGATTTCCATCCGACCCTATCTCTCCGCCCGATTTTTCCCCCGTGTGTGAACACAGCAACACATAACGTTTATTAGTTTCGATCGAGGGAGATCAATAATGTATAGTTTTAATTAACGCCTATTGTACCTTTATTATTATTATTTTGTATCATTTTTTTTTTCTAATTATTAAGTATAATATAGAGAAGCAGTTTAGTTTAGATATTAGGCATGTTTTAATAATCGTATAATTATTGTTCCGCCAGTATCGTCGATTAATGTACCATTAATAATATAATATTATAATAAATTCATTAACCGTTTAGTGTCTCGTTAAGTATACAATAATATTTGATATTTTTTTGAATGTAAAAACATATTTTAGACAAGTAATTATATAGTACGTTATGATACATTTGTATATGTACACCGTAATATTATTATTATCAATGTGTAATAAGACAATAATAAACGAATATTTTTTTTTTTTTTAATATATATATATAATATGAAAGAATTGCGTGTTTGTCATTGTAACGAACGGAATACCGCACGTGTACCCTTGTTTTTTTTTCCTCCCCAATACATGTATCCGTACGGTACAATTATATTTATGTAAAAAACGACGTGCGTATCCGGATGACGTGTCCGCAGAGGTAAGAGAGAGCCGTGCATGACGTGTCTACGGACCTGTAATAGAGTGCATGTCTTTTTTTTTTTTTTAATTTTTCGGGTGCACCCTCGTGCTTGGAAAAAGATCGGTTACTCGAAATCCGATAGCGCATCGCCCCCCCCCCGCCGGACCGGTCACTGCGGTAGTGTGCAGGCTGTCGTATTATATAATAATATATAATAATACGAAGGAGCACACCGAATATGATGATGACATATAGATACAGCTTATGTGTACAGCGTGGGCTTCGTGTTTTTTTTTTTCATCTTTTTTTTACCCTCCCCTCAATAGCGGACGTTCACGTTTCGTCGTCACGCACTTTTCCTTGGCTTTTTATTTGTCTGTGTGTGCACTAACGCTTCGTGTGTTTTCTATATATGATTTTATACTACTTGTACATAATATTATTAACAATTATTTTCTTCCGCCGCAACACTAATTCTAAATCGCAATCGACGGCGTGGCGAAAAATTATTGTATGACATAATAATAATAACAACAAAAAATGTGTTTTGGTGTACCGATGCAGCCGTGACTGTGGTGTGAGACCTAACTACAGAGCAAATGAAAACAGAGTGGAAACAATCAAAAATTTCTGCAAGCCTTTTTACATAATATTATGTTGTTACTTTTATATAAAACATTATACAAATGCCAATTTGACCGCAAGACTAGTAAAAAAAAAATTTTTTTATATATATTGCGTTGGACAGCCTGCATTGTAACTGTTTTGACTGATAAGAACTTAAAACATGATAAAAATATATGTGTTTCATATGAGTATGCCAACATAATCACGTAAAAAGGCTTGGAGAAATTAAAAATGTTTGTTCTGGTGACACTGGTTTCAATGGACGGTCTTATCAGAGTTTAATCCTTATCAGTCCCAACGAGAACAACGTAATTATTTTCTGTGAATTGTTTCCACTTTATGTTCACGTTTATTCTGTAGTTTGACAGTCTGTGCTCGCGGACATACTGTACGCCATCGCCAACACGAATATTGTTATTGTGTTCAGTACATGGTATTTTTAACGAAAATATTATTATGTAGGCGTGTGTGCGTAAACGTCACCAATCACAACGAAACGACGAAAACATCTTAAATAATAATTATTATGCGTACTGTTTGCAGCTGCTCTAACTCTACGTATCCTTTGGGATGTTCGATTATTATCGATAATTTTACAATCGATCGTTCTTGTCAATTAATCGATTATTTATTTCACTATTGACAGGAATGTGTAGGAATCCTACATGCATGCCCATAGGGGTGTTCGATTGTCATAATTCGGAACCAAATGTAAAATATAAGAAATAATCGATTCATTGGTATTTTCCATTTAGTGGATTCTGAATTTGTTAATAGTGGAAATACAATCGGTTAATCGATTGATCAACAACAATCGATCGATCGTATGAATAATAATATTCTATTAATCGATTAAACCGATTGTGGCGAATTGAAATAATCGATCATTCCTGCATCATAATAATAATATATTGTGTTTTACGTGAATGACGTGATTATAATACTATAATAACCGCATCTTGTCGAATGTGTGTGCGCACAACTCCCGTGCGCACGATCCGAAATGGATCTATAATCAAAACAAATTTTTAAAAACCAATAATAACCTTTTTGATAAACGTATTTTCTACGGTTGCGTTAGCCGAGACGTTCAGGTAACATTTCAGCGAGCAACTGCCAGGTACAATGAAAAAAAATAAACCGATTTTTTTCAAATATTGCCTATAGGAAGCTGTGTACATTTATTTAAATATAATATAGTACCTATCTTTAAAGTACTCGAATTTTGGAAAATTTAAAAAAAAACAGCTTAAGAGCAGTACAACAATGTACAACTAACGTTTCTTCTGTAAACGTTAACACGTTCAGTTTTACGTTCCTTTAGTGTTAAAATCATCGTTCCTGTAAAAAACGACAACTGATTCCTTACCTTAACCGTGGACCATATTTCTTCAAATTTTTCATCTTAGGGCCAAAGACAAAAAAAAGCAAATTTTTGATATTGTAAATATCTATAATCATATGTAATATAAGTATACTTGGTTACCTTTATTTTTCTTTTACGAAAAACAAATATTATTAGAGATATTCAAAATGAATAAATAAATAAATATTTTCAGGAAGAATTAAAAAAAAAAAGCAATATAAATTTAATAACATTAATTCACGCAGATTTTAGGAAAATCTTCAAAAATTATCTAAGAAAAATTGTAAAATATAAAATTATTAACTAATAATGCAATTACTGTTGCTGCAATTAATATATTAAAATCAGCTTCAAATTTTTGGTCGAGTTGCGTGATACATCGATATACAAATAATGCGTGAACTTCAATACTTGCAGTATTTTCCTTTAATCACCTGATATTCCTAAACTTCCTGGTGATCATTTTTAGAGACACATCGTTTTGGAATTCAACGATTTCCATTTCTGAACTGTATTTGACATTATGAAACGAATAAGATCAAAATGTTTTTATTATTATTATTATTATTTTTATTTTGAAGTTCTTGCAACAAAAGTGTTGACAGATATCAATAACATACAAGACAAATATAAAATTTCAATCATAAAATCCGTTTAATTTACAATTTAAAATTTTAATTAACTTTTTAAATTTAAAATTTTAATTTACATTTATTGTTCTAATATCTACTTTTACACTACTATCCATATGTTACATTCTTGTCACATTATTTCGTTTATTCGATAAGAATTTTAAAAAATCAGATTTTTCGTACCAAACTTACGATAGTAAAACGTTTATGAGAAATCGTCGCTCTCGGAGAGCACTACAACAAACAGTCGATTTCGAAATTCTCGAGTACCCAAAATTTTGGGTGATTTTCCAAAATAAATCGAGGGTTGTTTTCGATTGGAATATGCTCGTGAACTGGAATATGCTCGCATAGCTCGATACTTTTTCCGTACATATCATAAAACAGTGGCACCCCGCAACTAATTGAAAACGTTTGAAAGTCGGAAACAGACTTTTGTTGTTATCACGTAGTAGACGCCATTTTCAAACGAGTGTCTTATGTAAAAATACAGTTGTATCGCATTGTCGAGTCTTTGGTATCGAGATTACAAAAAATATCCGAGAGAACACAAATTTTATTCAAATGAACGACATGGAATATTGGTTGCCCGTTACGTTTTAACCGAAAAAAAAAAGCGCTCGTAAAAGATCGCCTCAGAGTGACACAAACGAGACAAATATCAAAACAAATAAACGAAAAATGAAAAAATGAATTTTCAAATTTAGCGCGACCGATTTTCATCACACGTTTTCGTCATTGTACATTTTTCCAGGCGTGGACATACCGCTGCAGCCGCAGCACCAAAACCGTCTCAGCTCCACGGTCATCCTCAGCATCGTGTTGGCCGTTCTGTTCGTCGTGCTGGTCATCATCGACGTGTCGTGCTACTTCACCAACAACACGGGTGAGTCAACTTGTTCCCCCACCCCTCACTCGTTTCCAAACGAGAATGGCGCGAATTTTAATGCCCGTTTTGATTAAAAAAAAAATTAAAACATACAGAATTGTGTCATGTGACGAATTCGTGACAGAACGAGTATCGCATTTAAAACTTTTTCATCTTTGAGGAAAAAATAATTTGATCTATACACGTTGGTAAAACAAAAAAAAATGCCTTTAAACTTTAAAAGATTAGAATGAAATCAAAATAAAAATTTAATTTTCAAACGTTGCGCTTGGAAAGCATTATCTTAGGGCTTCTAGAAATAAATAAAATTACCATATTCGTGGGCGTATCCAGAGAGGATGAGGAAATTTCCGCTTAGGTGGAGGTCGACCCTCCACCCCTTTACCTACGGAAGTAAGATTCTGACACGGTTGTAGTCGTCGAAGATAATCAGCGGTAACGCAATTTGTTTTAGGTGTATCAAATTTAAAGCTTAAAGTTTGTAACGTCCCTGAAACTCATTCAATTCGTTTCCGACGTTTCAACATCCTATCTTAAATTAGAAAATCTGTAACCCTCCCCTCACAGGTCCCATAAATTAGAGATGTATTAAAATTCTGATCACAATTTACCCCTTCATTCTTTTTATTACTTCAATTCGAAAAACAACCCGAAATTGAGGTATCCAAAAGTAACTGAAGTATATTTGCAACAGATATCCCCGATGAGACCCAAAACCGTGTTGTAGGGGTCGTGAAACGAATTCAAAATCCACCCCCGACCCGTATAAGGGGTAATTCCCTCATCCCTCAAATAAATAACGTTTTCTGGAAGATACGCGTGTACGAAAATAAACTCGAATAATAATCATATTAATTTTTTTTTTATTATTATTACGTATTGTGATCTCGTGATCGCGCGAAACGATTGTTTTTTGAATTTTTAATTATTTTTCACTATATGTCGTGTTATGTACCGCAGGAATATTGTACATATTGTTCGGGATGTGTTGCCGAAAGAAGAAGCGTGACGAAGAGACCAAACTCGGAAGGTACGATTTGTTTGTTTCTCTATTACACTACTAATCTACAATCGGCATAAATACAAACGCGTGTATTATTTGTTTTTGGGGTTTTAATACTAATAACCAGGTTTAATATTCGTTGTGTGTGTGTGTGTGTGTGTGTGTGTGTGTGTGTGTCATTATCATTATAATCATCGTCATCATCGTCGACGGAAAAGCAAACGACGACGCGTCATAATATGATGTTTTTTTTTTTTTTTTTTGAGCACAAACATTTGCGGGCTTAAATGGCGCTTTCGCGAAATATATTATATACATCATATATACAAATATATTTATATATAGGTACACATAAACACGGTTACATCCACACGTGGCTGGTATATAATAATAATAACATTACAAATTCATTCGTTTCTCCGCTTGCGAAACGTACACGCGCGCAAAACAATAATAATAGCGATAAAATACGTATTCAAAACGGTATCCTCGTGATTTCTCGCGTAGAAAATAATATTACACCAGAGGTTCTCAAAGTGTGGCCTCTAGGGGGCCGCGAAAGCTTTATAAGGGGGGGGGCGCAAATTTTTTTAAAAATCAGCATTAGTATTAGTATTAGTTGGACAGAAAAAGATAATATGTGAAATTTGCATAATAATGATCGCGTCCTCGTTTCACCAAACTTTGTGATGAAAAGAAAAAAAAAACAAGCCCCACCTATCACATATTAAAAGTGGCCGATTGATCAAAACCTTTTAAAATAAATATAATTATTTTATTTTAAAATAAATTGGCTATTTGAGTATAAATATTAGCCTATATTTGTTGTTTGTTTTTAACCTTTTTGGTACAGTAAACATGACTATTAAAATTATATTCATGAGGGGGGCCCACGTCTGGATTTGATCAAAGTGGGAGGGCCTGGCCTAAAAAATTTGAGAACCTCTGTATTACACGTCCATTACACGTGGACGTTTCTTCCAGAATCTAATCGACAAACAACATCGTCCCAGAGCGCTTTTTTCTATCCGATTTCCCCTCCAACGTTTTTATTCCACGAGGTGCAGTTTGGGGGGAGATACCAGGGGGATGATAGTACCACCATTTTTTTTTTTTTTTTTATTAGCATTCCTAGAATAAAAATTAATTCCTCTTAGTCGGATGGCAATAAATCTGGTAAAGCTGAAAGAATCTGGGAATTTTATTAGGTCAGGGAATTCAATATTAAATCACAGTTTTTCCGAAATTTTCATCAATACCAATTGCTTCACACATTTTTTTTTAATTTCCTATATATTTTCATTTCTGGTGTAACCAACACATTATTTATATTCATACAAATATTTTATACGTATTTGGGTTATTTTAGTGAATTATTAACAAATTATTTGCAGTAATAACAAATACTTTGTAATAAATAAATATGATAAAATAAACTTTTTATCGATCAGTGTCTTCTCCGAACGCGCGCCCGCCGCCGGACATTCCTTTTGTCTCAGAGACCTCATTACTCATTACAACCGTAACGCTGACGGTTGTTTTTTTTTTTTAGGGGGGAGCTAAAAAAAAAAAATACAACTTTTGAATACTTCAAATTTATATTCACCACTCAAAAATCGTACAACGCTTCCATATATAATAAAATTATTATTTGTATTACGCGTATAATGTTTTATCATTTGAATAATTCCGGGTTCCCTTTGACCCCCCCCCCTGAAACCGAAAATCTGCCCACGACTGTGCGCGCTGTACATCTGAGCAGCCTAACCCCTCTGCCCACGTTACGTGCTTATGTCGAGGACGGGGAAAACGGACTATGACGAGGGTCTCGGTGCAAAACAGGCAGGATGCTCTCTCTCATTAACCGCGGGCACGATATGAATAATAATAATGCTAATGAGAGTAAAATGGAGTTGTTGAAACTATTATTTTATGATATTGTAGTAAATCACGTTAAAGCGTACCGTATATTATTATATGATGATAAGAACTTTGTTTAGCGGTATTCGGTTTCGTTTTGAGCCGGCGGCGGCGAGGCGTGTGCAGTGATGTAATTATGTGATTCGAAGGGACTTCATGGGGGGAAGGGGTGAATTCTGGCCCGCCCGGAGAATCCGATTTCATATTTTATTTTTCACGTTAAAACGGTTTGAATTCATTTCGTTGTTTCGTGCGGGTGGTAAACATTCGTCCAACATTCCTTTGTGATCTTCGCAGTGTAGCGAATTTTTTATTTTTTTTTTTGCTTTTAATAAAACATTAAGTTTTTTAATAAGTACTTAACAATAAGTACAAAACTTATGATTTAGGATTAAGTATGTTTTGCACGATATTATTATTAAATCAAGACTAATACATATATATTATCATGTTTATATGTAATAATTTTAGATTCCAAACAAAGTGAAGAAGCTAGTGTTTTTACAATGATGTTTATTTATTATTATTATTTTTTTTTTTCTGTAAACACTTTTTCGTATAGTTTGTCCAAAAGTTTCGAGCAGTAATTTTTTGAATCCCGATCTATTTATAATTGGTACTTTTGAGAGATCATTTTTCGAAATTCTCAATGCTTTCAGTTGCAAGAAAATAAAATTTTCAAGAACAACCTGCAGTTAATACATACTATAAATGTTGTTAAATGAATAATAATAAAATACATAGATTTATACTTTGTATACTTATGGATAGCCTAAAATTCACTGAACTCTGAATACCTACCGACATTTGAAATTTCTCACTTCTGAGAATATTTATTTTTCAAAATCTTTTACACAATTTATAGCAACCTATAAAGAAGCGTGGGCATTTTTGAAAATCTCCAAGAGAACATGGAATAAAATAGTTTGAGAAGTACTGCAATACATTTTATAATAAAATGCATTAATTTGTGTACATTATTAATTGTATGTAAGAAGAGGGAGGGAAACTATAAAAGTCTACTTGGAAGATTAATACCAACAGTTTATTCCGCTTAAATATTAAACTCATCTACATAATAAGATTTTTCCGAGTAATTTACTGTAATAAGTTAATCCACGACAACTTCAAAATTGTGAAATATAATAACATTTAAAACTCGTTTTCGACAAATATGACATCTACCCGTATCGTAAGCACTTTAATGACGCAAAACGACCACACGCGATACATTGATTGAAATTTGAAGAAAAATGTGTAGGATTTTAGAAATTTTTGAATAATATACTCACAACACCGGTATATAACTGCTTGTTTTCGTCTCGGATAAAAAATAAACAACTCCCCTCCCCTGCTCCCCGCGCCACCGACGTTGTCACCGTACCGTTTTAATTTCAATGTATAAACGGTACATTTAATAAAATATCATATTATTATCCTGTACTACTATTATACTTCGGGGTTCGAGTATTTGCATAAAATGTTGTCGAGAAACCGTTTTGTTCGTTTGAGCGCTAAACGTTAATGTTTTCATATTATATAACATTCACGATGCGTTTGAATAGAGATAATACGCGCGCGCGTGTACGAGTAGGTCTCTCCGGCCGTGATGTGATTATCCTTTTTTTTATGATGTGTAGCCGTACATATTATATTTATTATGTCAGCGCACACAATATAATATATCCCTGTACTCAACGTATACAGGGTGTTCCACGAAGATGCTACACTCGTTGAGGTTTACCCATAAAACGTAAAACGCACAAATTTAAAGTTTTCCACGTTTCGAAAAACACTAGTTGACCGAACCAAGGACGCGCCAAGGATTTTTTTTTTTTTTTTTGAGTGGAAAGGGCTCCTATGATCCTTTATTATTCAGCTAAAGAGATTACCTATTCATTATGATAACTGTAGTTTACAATAAGTACATTATATACCATTAATCGAAATATCTCACCAAATATTATTGGAAAATTTTGAAGACCTTGGAACCACAACCATAAATGTTCATTTTTTGGACAAAATCATTTTTCCTAACTCAATGTCGCAGTTAAGCATTACTTAGAACATATTTCATATTTACCTTGAAACTAAAAACTACAGTTCTTCTTTTTGGAATTTTGGAATTTAAAACTTTTTTGTTTACTGAAAAATTTGCGAAAAAGACATGTCTGGTGGTTGCTCCAATATCTTCAACGCTGTGCTTTAATATTTAATCTGTACTTACAATATACAGCGGTTATAGTTTTGTAATATAAACTGCAATGAATTGTATAATTTAAATTTAATAAAAAAAAAAAAAAATGTAAATGACAAATAAATATGGTGGCTTAAAACATAATATAATTACGAATTACGTGTTTATGAAAAAACCACGTTATTTTTTTGTTCTCAATCCGTGAGTTTTCAAATCCGTTTTAATAAAATATAGTAACCGTTAATTTTGACTCGAAAAAAAAAAGATACTATTTTTGAAGATTTTTTATTTAAAATTTTTCTTCTCCGACCAATATTTAAATACTATCAACAAGTCCAAACGCTAGTGTCAGTATGTCCATAAAAAAATCTAAAAATGTGAAAAATAAACTCAAAAAATACCCTAAAAGAATGTATTTAAAATTTATTTTTGAATAGCTTGATTATGAAAAATAAAAAGGATAAGATATAGATTCAAATCTATGCATTATATAGCGTTGAATCACGACGAGCAAAATAATATCTACGTGGAATACCCTGTATACTCGTGTTGTTTTCATATCCATCATTAACGAAGTATAAATGATGAAAAACGAAAGATTATTTTGGTGTCAGTGTTATTATTACGTATTTTAACATTCATTCGTATACACGTCAACCAAACCCTTTTCACACAGCAGTCATTTTTCTGTTTTCTGTTTTTTTTTTTTTTCTTTTTCTATTTATTAATTTAATCCTTTTCCGTATTTTCATTCGATTCATATGGGCTTGATAATTAGGGCTGTGAATTTGTTGCAAAATGCTTGTTTTTTTAACCAATCATAAAACGCAGTTTTCTTGTAACATAAAATTTGAATCGAATTACAACAAATTCCATTTTAAAACTTTTGTTTTGCATTTATTCATGATTTTCCCTTTTTGTATCATTTTAAGGAACCTATTTTTTTTTTTTATTTTTTTTTTTTTTTTTATCAAATTCCATCAACAAACAAATTCCAATCGCAATTTTTATACCACTATATTTACGTTTGAATACATAATTTTACATTATAATTTATAAGCAAATGCATTTTTTTGAGGAGTTTTTTTTAATACATTTAGTTTTTTACTGCCCTAGTAATAATGATAATCGTAATTTACCCTAACCATTGAAGGTACGGGCAGTGGCGATTTTAAGGGATCCGATCAATCCCTCCCCTAGGCGTTTTTTTTATACATAATATGTATAAATATTAGTCATTATCATTATTAATAATTAATAATAAAAAGCCGGACATACTTCGCACGACGGGTGGGATTCTCTTGACGTGTGTATTTAATTTTAAAGAAACGATAAATCATTTCTTCAGTAAAACGATTCTGAACGAGGGAAGTTAATAATATAAAAAGCCGGACATACTTCGCACGATGGGTGTACTTCGCACGACGGGTGGTATTCTCTTGACGGGCGTATTAAATTTTAAAGAAACGATAAATCATTTCTTTAGTAAAACGATTCTGAACGAAGG